>JAPVLO010000160.1:0-247500 GCA_027257055.1 Cephalopachus bancanus | reverse complement strand
TCTAAACATAAATATGACATGACTAAGCAAGTAATGGGTTCTATAATTAAACAATAGCAACAAAATTAATTTTATAAAAATGATTTGGTGAGTCAAACTTACATTTGACGGTAAGTGCAATTTTCATCACAAATTTTAAGTCAAACTTACATTTGATAGTAAGTGCAAATTTCATCACACTTTTTAAACCACTAATTTAGAATTCTTGGCTTATTATTGAATCTATTTTTGGATAATTTATTAGTATTATTATTATTTTGCAAAAGCAAACATCTTCTTTGATTATAAATTACAATGCCTTATTAGTAATATATCTGATACAGTGAAAGCATTTGGTAACTTGTCTATATAACAAATGTCTCCCCCAAAAGACAAATACGTCTTATTTTCTTAAATTTGCTTTAAGGACAAATTCGATGTCTGACACTCTACAAAATTGCAAAAGCAGCAGTGCCCAAACTAAGAGAATCTACAGACAGCACAAGGTTTTTCATTTCCAAAAATACTATCTTTAGAACAATCTGCATCATGATTTCGGTTGAGATGCACGTGTGTTGAGGATCTTGTAAAGGACCCTTTATTTACCCATATCTTAATGTAGCTTTAAATATCTGCTTTATTCTATATACAGTCTTAGCAAAAGTAGTTACATTACCATGTCTAGTACTGATTTTTTACATGTCTGACTTTGCTGTTTATTAAATTTCAAGAAGGTTAATGCTGCTTTTGTAACCCTGTCATGAGAAATGTATTCTCCCAGTAAACATGTCATAATTTTAAAGGCTGTTCAAGAAGCAATATTTTTGTTGAAATAGTTTTGTATTTATTCCTTGTTGTTTATTAGCCATACTATAGTGTAACACTTTGAAAAGAATACACGTATTTATATAATTAACACTTTTTGATTTTAGCAAAACCTTGCCTGTTAAAAACCGAGAATCTTAGAACAATATATAAATGGGCAACTTTTCAGGAATATTATTTGTGTTCAATTTTAACTTGCCATCAAATTTATATGTTGTAATGTATTTATAAAGTGCCTGAGGGAAGGGTACACTCTGGTACAATTTTATTTTATTTTATTTTTCAGTCTAAATTATATGTTGAAATTCAAAAGGTGCTCACCACATGTAGTATGACACTGTTCTATATTCTTTAATAGCTGAATTCTGTGTAGGTCTATATAAAATTACAGGGGTTCCCAAACTTTATTGTGGACATAAACATTCTTTTCTATTCCAAACTTGCTCTTATAAATAGGTATAAGATTTGGAAAGAACCAAGTAACTTCCTGCCCCCTGGAGACCCCTCTGCTGTATATATTAGAGTTCCAGGGAAAATTTACTTGTGAAAACCCATACTAGAAGGAAAAAGGTGAAAACTTGCTGATAAGGTCATCTTACAGAAAAGGAAAACAGGGTTTACCCAAGGTTGCACATTGAGTCAGTGACAGTGTTAATTTTGTAACTCAGTTACTTGTCTCTTAATTCCAGGCTTACTCTACTAAACTGCAATAAACTTTCCATACACAGACATGAGTCTTCTTAATACATAGGCATCCCAAACTATATTACTAAAAACACGCACTAAGAGATTTGAACCCTAAGTTCACAATTAGGATACTTACAGAAGATATAGCATCTAGGTGGAAAATGAAATTCACATATAAGCCAAAATCAAATCCTTGATTTGGCAATACCATTAATTCTGGATTCACCGTTGTGGTCATTAGGTAAAACATTGATTTATCTTATTTCTTAGTAAGTAATAATTTTGGAGATTTTTTTTGGAGTAAAATTTTTAATTATGGTAAAAAAAATAAGCTTTACCAGCTTAGCTATTTTTAAGTATATAGTTCAGTAGCATTGCTGTAGGGGTGTTATTCACAGTAGAAAATTTAATTAGTACTTAAATTCAAAAGAAAAAAAAAACCTTTAAAAAATAAAGATAAACTAAGATGCCAATTCTTCCAAAACATGTTTTGGAAACCATTACCACAAGCCATGCCAGGTAAAGAGGTAACATGGTTAAATAATTTGTTTTTCTCTGGGAATTTCACAATAAAAATTACTACTTGAAAAATTCTGAGAAATCATAAAAACCTCTTTGAACTTTGTATAATATAGAGTATCTCAAACTATTTTTCCATAGGTTGTCTCACCATTTTTGAAAAAAAAAAACTGTCTTTATTCTCTAGAGCTAAAACTTTTTAAATTTAACCTTTGCAGATTAAAAATCCTATAAAATAATATTTATATTATGCATGTTAACTGGCTCTATGTTTACAAATTCTTTATCTTGTGAATATTAGATCTCACTAATTGAATCACTCAACAAATATTTAGGCATGGTTGTAAGTGCTGAGAACACAGTAATGAGTATATCAGTCAGAATCCCTGACCTTACAAGCTTACAGTCCAGGAAAAAAAAGTCACTATAAGAGCTCTAGTGTGGAAGTCAGAAGGAAAGAAAGGGAGGAAGGAAGACAGGAAGAAATACAGGAAGCACAAGCAATATTAGATGTTTTTTACACTCATAGCTTATCTGCCTATGTTTGCTTTGTTTTGTAATTCTAAAATGAGAGAAGAGAGAAAAAAGAAAATAACAAAATAGATCACCAGTCCAAAAGTTTACAGCCTGATCTTTTTGAATAGAGATAGCACATAATGTTTCCTTGAGATCCACTTAATGTATTACCAATTAGGTCTCTGGTAGTTCACTATTGATCCAAAGACAGACTTCTATCATTTAGAAGAGAGGGAGATAAGAAAGAAAAGAAGAAAAAAGGGGAAGAAGGAGGAAAGAAGGAAGAAAGGAATGTTTAAGAAAAAAAACACACAATATTTCCTGGTCTCTCCTCCTATTGTGATACCTTATTGCTATTACCTTTCATATAAGCAGATTCCTTTCAAGTGCCGGGGAAGACCTTGTTTGGTCAAGAGTGTGCATGTCACCATGGGTCCTGCCTCTGTCAGGACATATTTTTTCTGACTACTTGTCCAACCTTCTTAGCCTCTGACCTTCATTCTGGGGAACCTGCATCTTCATGGGAGTCGAATGTGTCTCCAAAGCAAAGGAAAAGGTAGGCCCATGAGCATGGCATGGTTTCCCAGTGCCCTTCCCATCCTCAGAACACCTACACAAAAGTATAAGGTGCGGCCCTGCCAAAGGAGCACTTGACAGGCTGAAGAAGAACTTGTCTTCTTGTTGGACGGTTCTCTCATGTCCCACTTTCTTGTATGAAGGTCAGTGACTTGAGTATTGACTCTGGTATATACCACTTGAAAGTAAATATTGTAAATGATTAGCCTTTGATCACAAAGATCAAAGGGAAGCAGGAAAGATTGCAAAGTGTAAAAAGAAAGAAAAAGAGACTTATAACTATGGGAAAAAGAAGGAAGACTTTATGCCAGCTATGGTTTCTTAGCTGTATTTGCTGTTATGGGTGTGTCACAGGTGATTCTGTGATTCAGTCCTGAGCTGAATCCTCTGGAATACTGCAACTTTGTTTTGCTTTTTCTCTCTTGCTCCTCCCAGCATTTCCTTCCTTGGGAACAATGTGAGAGAAAATCATTGTCAGAATACTTTGAGGAAAAGGACTCAGGAAAGAAGTTGTGACTTTTAAGTTAAATTCAAGAGCCTTGTATGTCTGTTTTCTTCTTCTAGTTAGCTGGGAATCAATTTTCTAACTCATTCTCCTCTCTGTCATTTGTGTATTGATATATGCCAGGTCATGCTGTACTTGTCTCTTTTTATTCCTTTTAATTAACTTTTAAAAATCAATGGTGATGATTTGTATGGATTCCTGTTCTCTCTCCTCATCAAATTTGTTTGGCTTACTTTTTATTTACACACGACTACCCACTGCTGTGAATTAATAATAACAAAAAAATCTGCACTCTTCCCTTCCACCTCTTGAACTGGAGAAACAGTTAGCTAATAAGAGGCTGAATGAGCCTTGGAGTATAGAGAAGCTGGAATCCTTAAATTATTTAAATTGAAAAATGGCTGGTTTTACAATCAGAAAAACTCAAGTGGACCGTAAGCCCCTACTTGATTGTTCCCCTTATCTGGATGATCTTGTAATGACAGCTGGAGTTATCTGCCATCAGCATCACTGTCCACAAAAGCTTCCACTCTCTCTGCTCAACTCTTCAGAAGCCCCGGGGAACTGGAGATGTTTCAGGGGAGAGGGCCCTGGGGGATTGGAAACTTTATTAAAATGCAAAGCTGTCTCTAGTGACATAAAAGCTCAGTAAAAAGTAATGGATCTAAAATCACACAGCCAGGAATTATCTGCAGGATGGAAAAAGTGAGATTTTATATACTGTAGGCTAGGGTCAGTGTAAAATAAAAGGCAATGTAAAATAACCAGCAGTATCAAATAAGGAGCCAGAGGAGGAAGGAAAATAATCCAGGGTATTTTGACGTCAGTAGAACAGAAATGTGCTATATGTGTCAGACCTGCCCTTACAGAATTCTGTCTCAGGATGTGACCCAGTGTGATGCATTATGGGAAGTCAGGATAGTTGTCTGCTCTGAAAGTTTAGGAAGGTGCCCTAAAACATTCCTGATTTTTGCTTGATAATCCACCCTTGGGCTATCACCCATTAATTTTCTGAAACTCATTGTTACTAAGAGAATTGGTAGTAATGGATAGTAGTAGGAATCCATCACACTTGGACTTAAAGTCTGAATGTGGCCTTTCACTTCACTTTACTTCGTATAACCATGAGGAATCTCATCTACAAGCTATGTATTTTAAGTACGTGTGCTCCGTTTGATCCATTGTACTTTAAAATAACAAAATAAGATCTTCACTCATCTAGCTCAAAGGACTCCACATATATTATTCACTAAGAAGTTGAAATGTTGAAGTGAAAGCTGAGGCATTAAAGTATAGAACAATCACATGTTTTGTTTTAAACAATGAAAATTAGTAGCAGAATTATAAACAGCATCCAAGTGATTTCAAATTGAGTATGCTAAGTTCTTCATAAATCCCTTTCATAATTTTATATTCAAAATTTCTTCCTAGAAAAAAAAATGACCCGAAGATCAAGAGGTCATAAATAATATTCAGATCAACTCATAGCTCTTAAAAAGCAAAGTAGCATGTTCCCTTCTGCGCATCACCGCGTTGAAAACATTCTTCGGGGAAATTTATTGACATCATTGTCACCACCTGCCATCTACCTACCACTTAATATGGAAGCCTGACCATCTTTCTCCCTACTCCCTGTTCTCTTCTCCAAGCCTCTTCAAGCCTTATTTCCCCTTCTGTTCAGGAACTTTGGGGGAAAAAAATCAACATTGAGCTAAATTAACTAACTGACCATTTCTCTTACTGCAACTAGCAAGTTCAGTTCTGCAAATGAAAAAGCTAAATGAAATATTCATTCCCTCATCTTCAGCAGAAGACATTAAAATTACCAGTCAGATCACAAGTAATCCAAATATCAAGAGAAGTCCCCCTCCATACATAGAGAGATAGACACACACACGTAGACAGTTATAAAACTTATCACCTTATTTTCCTAAAAAAATTTTATTTACACTTGACATGTTTATAAACTGATTTTTAGTGAGGAGAAAACATTTGACTGAATTACTTAAGACTTTTTTCTCATTTTTAATTGAAGGATAGAGATAGCTTAAGGTATAACTTTTGTAAACAACGCTTCCTTCTCCAATATAAGAAAACAAGGTTCTCTCTGTCCCCCAAAAAGAGACTCAGTGCTGGCACGCAGAGAAGCTCCTTTGTCTGGCCAGCCCCTTCTCCCCCTATTAGTATGCACTGCGGCAAATTTGAGGCCTAGTGAAGGACTTCTTTGACTTGGGAGGTTGGTTTTTGCAAAACCCCAAGCTTTGTTCCATAGCGACACTCGTGTCAAAGAGCAGTCCCCCATAGTAACTGGAACTCCATCGAGTTCTCTCCTTCAAGATATGTTTTGGGCTAGGAGTTAAAGCAATACTAGTACAAGGATAACCCTAAGTTTGCTATAATTAATTCTTAAATATGTTGTCTGCAAACCCCAGAACTTTGTTATGATTTTACATTTCTTGCAACATACTTCAATCACAGCTGATCATCACGTCATTCCCATGAAACAGGGATTGAAAAAAATAGCCATTTAGTAAAATTAGCAACCGAGCTGGCAAGAGCAATAGGGAATGCTGAGATCACTGGAGCTCACCCGAGACCTGAGAGGGCGCTCTGACCAACTGCTGGCTCTTAGGAATATTCAAGCAAATGACTAGAGTACTGCTTTTCTCCTCCCAACCTGGTGTGTCCTCACACCAAGTTGACTCAAAAGCTTCATGTGTATAGGGCTGGGCAGGATGGAGGATGTTTACATTAAGCTAGGACCTAAATAATCATAAAATACCAAAATATTGTTATCAGCATAAAATTAATTCTATGAGCCAGCCAGGCACAGTGGCCCATGCCAGCACTTTGGAAGGCTGAGGCAGGAGGATCGCTTAAGCCCAGGAGTTCAAGACCAGCCTGGGCAACATAGAAAGGCCCCGACTCTATTTTTTTTTTTAAATAAAAATAATAAATAAGCTTTTAAAAAGTGTATGTGCCATGACTAAATTTGTCTTTTTACTCATTGTATTATTGGCATGTCTCAGCTTAGGCTTTACATTGAAAACTAAATTATTTTTTAAATGTTTAGTGTTCAACGTGCACTGATTTTCTGGGGAGCTTTTTAAAAGCTCAATACTCAGACTATATTCTGGACAAATTAGAATTTCTGAGGAGGGAATCCAGACATCTGTATTTTTTCAAAGCTCCACAAGTGATTCCAAAGTGCAACCGAAGTTGAGAAACACTGATCTAAGGAAGGGAAAGGGGTGGAGGAAGGGAGGGCTCAGTACAGGGAGACATGAGGACAACGGGGTGGTGCAGTTATAATTGGTGCTATTCTGATTCACCAACCTGACGTTCTTAGAGCTTCCAATGACCACTAGAGTTGAGCTTAAGACATTCCCAGATGGCTATTGCCCCCTCCTTCTGGGCATTTGTCTTGTGGAGACGTAATCCTGGAAACCAAGGACCAAAAAAAAAAGCTGTGACTTCTCTATAGCTGCAGAATTCTCGGCTCTTTAATAAAGTCAGAGCAGCAAACTTATTCCCACCTAGTTTCTAGGGAGGCTCAAAACCTCTCTCTAGGCCTCCTCTCTTTACAGGCAGGTGGAAGTAAAGAGTCTCAGGCCTACCACAAATTTCCCAAGAATAGACAGATTCAAACGAGAGTTTAAAAATATTACAGAGTATCTATCGTGAGCAAAGCGCTCGCTTAATTTTTACTGCAACCTGTGAGTCAGGTTTTACATGTGCCCCCATTTTACAGATGAAGATACTGAGAAACAGTAACATAAGAAAGCTGCCCAAGGTCATACAGCTAATGTGTGCTTAAGTCTGGACTTTTTACTCTAAGACAGATGGAAAACTGACCAAGGGTCACCCTAGCTATTCACGGACAGCTGTCTGTGTCAAAAGAATCTTCCATTCTTTAGGTAGAGAATCAAATTAGTATGCTAATTGTGCTCTTTGCTAGTATGTGTAAGCAAGCATTATACTCACGTACATAGAAAAGAGCCTTAGTATTCAGACACCAGTATGGCATTTGTCCTCTTTTGAAACATCACCACGAGCTCTCATGACCAATTTGAGTCTATTGGAGTTTCTTTGATTAATAAAAAAGAAGTTGGAATAGCTAAGAGAACCCAGCGTACCTAAGTGCAAGCTCACACGAAATCTTTGAAAACAGGGTACAACTTCCTCTTACATTTCTGAAAATGGAAATTATCTTGAGTTAATGGTGATAAAAAAGAAGAAAAAAATCTTTTGTCTGTTCTTTCTCTAAAGTCCTAGAATGTGACAACATAATTGAGATTTGGAGTCAACCCCAAACAGCTACAGCCATCTGTTTCATATTTTGTCAACTTTTTCTCAACCAGAAATTGCTAGTTACCTAAGGAAGCAGCTTAAGGTAGGACCAACCCTCAACCAATGTGAAGAAAGTAGCTTGTTTTTTATTTACTCACCAAGCATCACCTTGTGTCTGCTATGTGCTAGGCATTATTCTTCTAGCTCGTTCATCTTTACCCCTTTCCCAACTTACTGGCACCCCTTGACCCTCTTCCTCTCATGCTCCCCAAACCCTCAGTCTCTGTCCCTGTGCTCTCTGGGTTGAAAACCTACTCCCAGAAACTTCATTCCTATGAAAGGCAATGTGATTGATAACAGCAAAGAAAAAAGTCATGATTTCCAGGGTGACATGCATTGTAACGGGGACCAAATCCTTTAAGCTGAAAGGGTGATGTTCTTGTGGTGTAATTATAGGCAGGGGTTTCCTGGAGACAGATGAAGCTTTTTCCAGTCTTGCCACTCACATGGCAGCCTACTGCTCTCCTGAGGTCAGGGCCATGCCTTTTCATGTTTTTATCCCAAGTGCTTGGCACAGTGACTAGCACAGTTGGAACTCAATAATGAAGGAAGCTCTGGCCTGAGGAAAACAGGTTGCAATAATAAAGATGCCCTGACACTGATGAATGGGAAGATGTTGGATTCATTTTGAGCCAAACTGGCATGAGGAGGTCAGCTAAAAGCATCAAGAGGAGATAACCCAGTCCCATCATTTGGATTCTCTGAAGAGCCAGGGTCAGATTTGAGAGACTTCTGAGGACTCCAGCTAGCTTTAAGAGCTACAGATCTGGTTTCACTTAGGAGCTCTGATCAATTTCAATTTGTTGCATTTGCGTTTCTGAAGTTAGGATAAAATGTAGATAAATCATTTTTTAGAATGTTTATTGAGCACCTACTATATACCAAGAATGCAGCTAGGCATTGTGGATACTACTATATAAACCCTGGTTCCTGACCTCCTGAAGCTAACATTTTACTTAAAGGAACTGATGTGAAATCATGAATTATATGTCAGTGTTTAATTGGAGCTGTACTAAGTGCTACACAGGAAAAGTACAAGGTATTAAAAAAGCATATAACAGAGGGACATGATCCAATACAGAAGATCAGACAAAGCTTCTTGGAAAAAAATATACAGATGTGTTAGAGCTTATACTTAAGAGATGAGTGGGCGTTAGCTAGGCAGAGAATTTATAAACGGAAGGGACATTTCTAATAAACACCTTTAACATTCAATACACTAGAGCTAATTCTCAGATCAATCTTCTTGCTAAGACTTGTCTTCGTTTCTTTTCTTGATGTTGTTCATGTCAGAAACATTTTGAGATCTCTGTGACAAGCTGCCTCTTTGAGACTCTAAATCCAGTTGAAAAAAAACAAAACACTGGCATCGAGGAAGAAATCATTTCCATAGATGTCAACATCTCTGTAGACATACATGAATGTATTATGATCTCACCCATTACTGTTTCTCTGTGTTCTCACCTAGGTCATTAGCATGAATGCCTATTTGATATACCCCATCAGTATATGCTAGGCCAGCAGTTTTCAAATTCTGAAATGTCCACAGACTAGATTTTCTATTTGATTCTATTCAGAAAGCTTGAGTTAAAAAAAAAAAGGAGTTCAGACAAAGAAATGAGTTAAGACACTAACAACATGAGAGAGAGTGCTTTGGGGTCTGTGTAAGGAATACTTTAGCCATTCCGCCCTGCCCTTTTTAAAATATTAAGCCAGTACTTTGTAAATTCGAGAAAAGACATTCCCAAGCTTATCATCTGTTTTGTGCAACTTCTTCCCTTGGCCCCTTCTTCAGCTAATTAAATTCTTGTCCCTAAAAACTCAGTTCTGTCATCTTATCCTCTTACCCCACTGTCCCAATCTAATTTAGATATAGTTCCTTTGTGCTCTCATGGCTTGCTACACTTTTATATCTTATCATAGCTCTACAATGATAATTGATTTGCTTATCTAACTCATCTTCTTGAGGGAAGTAGTTCCTTAAGGGCAAGGCTCATGTTTTAATCATTTTTGTATCCCTCATCTCTAACAGAGTACTTAAAAAATAATCCATTGAACTAATTAATGTTCATGCACGATAGTTACTTTTCCTTTCTTAGCCTCTAAAGACCCATGAAAACTCAGATTTTGTTTAACCTGTAAACGAGGCTGGTTTATATATGGGAAACTTTTGTCCCATCACAGTCTGACATTCTTTTCCATTTACAGATACTCCTAGTTACCTCAACTAGGCTGCTGCTCTCTAGACTTCCTTTAAAAACCTCTTATGGGCAACCCCCTTGGGTCCTCTCCCACTGTGGGAGCTTTTCTGTCCTCTCAATAAATCCTGCTTTAAAAAAAAAAAAAAAAGCCGGGCTCGGTGGCTCAGCCTGTAATCCCGCGCCTTTGGGAGGCTGAGGTGAGTGGATTGCCTGAGCCCGCGGGTTCGAGACCCGCCTGGGCAGCGAGACCTCATCTCTACAATAAATTAAAAAAAAAAATCAGCCAGGCATGGTAGCGGGCCACTGGAGTGCAGTGGCCCGGCCACCGCAGCCTCGACCTGCTGGGCTCTGGCGATCCTTCCGCCTCAGCCTTCCAAGTCCTAGTAAGTATTTAAAGTATTTAAATATTTCTTTAATAAGAAAAGGAAAGGATACATCAATAAGGGAATAATTGAATGCATGGAATAAATATAGCACAGTCCACAAGAATCATCAAGCCGTAAGTTAGAATAAGAGACTTATCATTGGCTAACATGACAGACATCAAACATAAAAAACAAAAGCTATTGGAAGATCACATTTCCAACCTAACAGGATCCATGTATCATTCAAATAACCCATTAAAAACAGGAAAGTAGGCTGGTCACGGTGGCTCACACCTATAATCCCAGCATTTTGGGAGGCTGAAGTAAGAGGATTGCCTGAGCCCCCGGGTTCAAGACAGCCCAGGCAACTTCGCAAGACCTCATCTCTATAATAAATCAGAAAAAATTAGACAGGCGTGATGGCGCATGCCTGTGGTCCCAGCTACTTGGAAGGCTGAGGCAGGAAGATCACCTGAACCCAGCAGGTCAATACTGTGGTGGCCATGAGTGTGCCACTGCGTGACTCCAGCCTGGGCAACAGAGTGAGACTCCAACTCAAAACAAAACATAGCAAAACAGAAAAGTGTGTTTAAAATAAAAAATACTAACTGACAGAGGCAAAAGTTTGAGATATGAGGAGGAAGTTTTCCAAATGTCAGAAAAACCCCCTTCTCACCAAGTCTTTCATCTCACACACATTCACATTCAGGGCCTGCCCTCGTCACAATCACTATTGTTACATGTACACAAGTCATGTTCATCTTGTCTACTTGCTTTTCTTGAAATAACCCTGATTTGAAAGGGAGGAAGTTAGAGATTCTAGTAGGGTAAGAGAAGGTTCTCTCCAACTGAAATTTTCTTCCTTCCATCTTTGCCTATTCATTCTTCAAGACAGGCAAAAATGCTACCTCCTCTCTGAAAACCTTTGTGGATCCACTGTAGACCCAGCTAACTGGCCCCTTCCTCCACACTACCGGTACAGCCCACCTCTTCTTTTTCGCTACCTTTTAGAATTGGCTGCCCACCTCTGTCCTTCCTCTAGAGCAGGAGCTTTGGAAAAGGGACTGTTTCATTTATGTCCATACTCCTGGCTCCCTCTCTTCCTTCTCAGTCCCTAACCCAGTCTGGCCAAAGTAGGAACTCAGAAGATGTGTGTTAGATAGAAGGAAGGGAAGAAAGAAAGAAGAAAAAAGAGGAAGGAAGTTTATTTCTGAAGAAAAGGCCACTTGTTTTCTTTCTTCCAAATATTCTCTCATTCTAAAATCAAGGGACAGCCAGCCTTTCCCTCCCAGGTGTTAGGGTGTGTGCCCTGGAGCACCTTACTTTGGCAAAGAGCCCACGTTCCATCTCCAACCTGCTGAGTCAGTTTCAGTGTCTTTGTGGTTCATTCATGCTTTTCTCCTTTATTGACACATTAACATTTCATGGTGAGTGGGTCTTGTTCAGCTGGCAGCCCCTCTCAGTCCCACACCTCTAAGCTGTCCTCACTTCGCTAGTTCCCAATCACCCGCCTCTCGGGGAGTGCTTGCTTCATCATCCAGTGGCAGAAGAGTTGTTTGCTGTTGCCAGACTCAAGTTTTGATAATTAACATAAAGCAAACTCAGAGAACGAGACCTTGCTCCAAAGCTGTCTTCTCTTCTGCATTTTCAAAAGCACCCAGTTTGTATTTTTGAAAAAGAGATATGTATGGATCATGACAGAACTCGACAGATCTAAAATCTGCTTCATTTGGTATCTGATTAAAATCCTTCATTTTTTTTTTCTGCGATGCCTATATGTCTTTTACCTCCACACCATCTGCAGTAGTGACTCCCAATGATTATCCAGTTCGATCTTGTTTTGTAGGTCATTGATTTGTACCTTACCCTCAAAAAATAGCAATAATCCACGAGCAAATTTAGTAATTAAAAATCTGGACTGTCTAAGGCATAACATGCAAGGGTTGCTGATTATTGGTTTCCAAATGGAAATCCCACACACAAACGTGTTCTGTTACAAGGTTAGCATTTCAGGATTTACCTTTGCGTCTTGGCTCTTAGTAGGTGCTCAGTCACTCCCTGCTGACAGCCTGATTAGTTTTAGTAGCTCCCTGTTATTTCCAAAAAGACAGCATTTTCTAGACTTTTCTGATCCACAATGAAATATACGTTTTCTTAAGGCTGTGGAAATAGAATAATTCATATTGTGAGGTTATTTATTACCAGCCAGACCCTCATCTTGCTCTACGGGGCTCTGATAATCACCTATTTCAGAAGCCATTAGCCTTCTGTGTGTTATAAAGCACTCTTCACCACTATGTGTCTCTGCCTTTGTATTCCAAGGGGAGGAATGATGTGTACTGAAGTAACAGACCTCTGTTGACCAAGTAAGAAAGTCTTTGATGCACAAATAGTACATTTTACTGCTTTTATTTGATAGTGTTGAAATTAAACAGTGTGTAGAATCTCTGCCCAGGTATAGGAGCGTATAAAACCTTTGAGAATATGTACATTAATTCGAATGCTTAATACAACTGAAATACATACGTATAAGAAAAGTACGCATTGAAAGAATGTAATACTCAAGGCTTAGACCCAGGAGGACAGCGGGAGCTGGATTCAACTTATTGATTTTAGAACCAAGGTTTTTTGTTTTTTTTTTTTTTAAAGCAAAATATTGCTTTTACTGTTTTTAGATAATAATGACTGTTGTTAGAAATTATAGAATTTAATTAGCTATATAAATGCCAGAGGAACAAATAGTGTGCTATTGTCTTGATATCTTTCCAGAAATTAGTCTTTTAAAATAAATTTGCCATATTAATCATCTAAAAATATTTTTGATCACTGAATTAATAGTTTGCAGCCTGTTTTCAGGTACTCATTGCCATAGGTGATTGCTTCTTAATTACTACATGGGCTTTTTCTATTCACTCATATTAATTCATGTTTTCTGGCACATTCCCAAAAGGCAGCTTGCCCTATATCTTCTAATTACTTCTATAATTGAATTTGCCCACTTTTTCTAACCTATTTTTTAAACTGACTGTGTTTGTTCATGGTTTATTGTGTCTTTTTTGTGTCAGTTCTCTGCAAGCAGAATGTACATTGATTCTTTCCTCGTTTCTCATTAATTTTCAAGAGCTTTGCTGCATGTCTGTTTTTTCAGTCTGTCAGACCTATTGCTAGACCACCCCCCTTAAAAAAAAAAGACTCTTATTATTAAAGGTTAGGTAAAATAGACTGAAGTTAATTAATTCATTAGTAACTCTGAGCCAATTACTGAAGCCTTCTCTTATTTATATACTTGTTAACAAGACAGAAATGAGAAAGGCCAATTATAGGTTCACATCCTTCAGAAGTTCAGCAAACCCAGAGCTTATGCATTTATTGACACCCCTCCGAAAAATTCAGTTTATAGAGCACATGTGTGAAATTGCTTTCAAAAACGTTATTGACACTCTATTCCATTCTGTCCATTAATCAATTTTAAAGGTTCTCTCCCCATCTAGATCTTTTTAAGAGGTCCATTGTCACTACATTCTCCTAAAATCTTCCTAAAGAGTATTGCTCACCTTAGCCCAATTACAAAAATAAGATAAATTTGATGTATTTTCTGATTTTTATTATTATTTCCTTGTCCAACTATTAAACTTTTAACTCTTGAAATGGGACAATTGATTAGCAGATCTCATATACTGTAACCCTTTAATATATGTTCCACTTGATAGTCAAAAATATACCAGAGCTTTACGACATATGGAGAGGAAGCTTTTGCATATTTTTTCTGGTGACCAACATAAAACATTTTAACTGTTTTGTCCCCACAAACTACCTTCACAATTCATACTGCATCTCTTACTTCCCCGTTCCTGCCGCAGAAGTATTTTGTTAATTTCTCAGGGGTTAAAAAGCAAAGAGATGGATGACTGATTAGCCTTCTGTACTTTTGTATTGTCTTCATGTTTATGGTAGCATCTGGCCAACAGAGTCGATGGATACTAATTTTTTAATCAATTGACAGGTTGTTTGAATCACAAGCATTGTGAGTTGTATATTTTTTAACTTTTTAAATATAATATGGACATGGTTTGCCATAGTTAAGTGATACCAAAATAGTATCACAGTTACTGCTGCCTAACTTTTTAATTTTTCCTCAGACCCACGTACATTAAAATTTAATCAATAGGGTAACCCGTTTGGGTCCCATCCCCCATGGGATCTTTTCTCTTCTCTCAATAAATCCTGCTTTCTCACTTAAAAAAAAAAGTAAAATAAAAAAGTTTAAAAAATAATGTAATCAACTATCGTATCATAATAATGACAATCACAGCATCATAGAGAAGAAAACAAATCTCAGCAGATGATTTATTCCAGGTCCTTGATTCTTAGAAGACTAAAGAAAAAAATAGTTTAAAAATGTGTAGTCTGGTCAGCCACAGTGGCCTTTAATTCCAGTACTTTGAGATGCTGAGGCAGGAGGATGGCTTGAGCCCACGAGTTCAAGACCAGCCTGGGTAACATAGTGAGACCTTGTCTTTACAAAAAATACAAAAATTAGTTGGGTGTAGTAACATATACCTGTAGTCTCAGCGACTCGGGAGGCTGAGGCAGAAGGATTGCCCAGGATGAGACTCTGAAAAGAAAGAAAGAGAGAGAGAGGGAGAATAAAGAGTAGTCTATATAATCTAGGAAGCCTTTCTTAACATCTTTTACATCAACATGAACACTTTCTTGCCTCCAAACTTTCATGCACTCTTATTTATAACTATTTTGTAGAACTTTTCACTTTCTATTCTGTACTATAATAACTTTTGCTTTTTTCTCTGCTGAATTATTAGCTAATTGAGACCAGTAACTGTGTTTTATGTACTTTGTAGCCCTAGAACTTTGTAGCCCCAGCACAATGTCTGGCAAATAGTAAGGCCTCGATAAATACATGTCAAAAGAATTAAGGATGAGAAACCCTAATCGCTCTTTAACTTGTTCCATATCTAACCTCCCTCACTACTTTGGCTAACTAAAGTCTCTCTTGCTTGAGATCAGCTAATGTATCTTAATTTTCTGTGGTAACTACAATAAATTGGCAACAAATGTTCCATTATTAATTCATTATGTAGTCTTTTCTGCTCCAAGATTAAAAATCTATACTAATTTTTACTCAACTGAGCTGCTTTTCATTCTCTTAATTACTATATAACAATTTTAAAACATTTTTTATGGCTTGACCGACCTCAGATCTGTCACTTTGGGCCAAGACCACACAGGTCCTTGCTATGCTTCCCACTGCCGTGTGTAGTGTAGTCTCTGTATTTTCTTTTTTGTTGTTGTTGAGTTGGAGTCTCACTCTGTTGCCCAGACTAGAGTGCAGTGGCGGCTCCCGGCCACGGCAGACTCGACCTGCTGGGCTCCGGCGATCCTTCTGCCTCAGCCTTCCAAGTAGCTGGAACCACAGACGCGCACAACCACGCCCAGCTAATTTTTGATTTATTGAAGAGATAAGGTCTCACCAAGTTGCCCAGGCGGGTCTCGAACCTGCGGGTTCAGGCAATCCACTCACCTCAGCCTCCCAAAGTATGGAATTACAGGCTGAGCTACCGAGCCTGGCTAGTCTCTGTATTTTCAGAAACTGAGTGAATCAGAAATTAGCTTTCCTTGACTTCTTTACTCCTTGGGTTTTTAGCTATTAGCTCTTCATGCCCCTGCTTCAATGAAGCTGGTTTTCCTTCAGCTAAGTTTATGTCCTCCCTCCCTTCCATTCTTTTTCTGAAGGGAAATTTTTGACTAAAATGTTAAATAAGTCAGGGGAATAAAATGAGAAAGCTAGTGTCCTTCCTTCCTTCTTTCTCTTTGTTTGAAATAGCAGTGCTTCACACGTTTATGAGTTCCCTGTGTATAAGCTCTACAGATACCACCTTATTTGATTCTTACAGGCCAAGTATTATGCAGACGAGGAAACTAAAATTCAGAGAGTTTAAGTGATTTGCCCAAGGCCAACACAGTTAGGCTAAAGTTTCAGCTTTTCCATTTTTAACTTGTTTGCCTCCTTATGAGAACAAAATTTAGAAGGGTGCCTTTTCTCAGTTAAGTCTTATCTTTTGTGTGAGGAAACTACTTGATGTATTCCTCAAACACTGGATTTATAGTAAGGTAAATGATTTTTCGAGTAATTATATCGATCATTATAAGAAAGAAAATGTAGCCTGGTGTAGTGCTTCTCAAACTTTGATGTGCTCATAGGATCTTAAGAAAAATGCAGATTCTAATTCAGTGGGTCTGTATTTCTCACGAACTCCTAAGTGACCTGGGGGCCAGTACTACCAGTCCATAGCCCTCACTTGGAGTAGTTAGGTCGAGTGCATAGGGAAGGGGTTTAGAGCCCTGGCTCTTCTCTTTATTACCTATGACCTTGGGCAACTACTTAGCCTCTCTGAGCCCTAGTTTTTCTTTCTTTCTTTCTTTCTTTTTTTTTTTTGAGAAAACCGGATTTATTGAGAGGACAGAAAGTCTCCCACAGTGGGAGGGGACCCGAAGGGGTTGCCCAGTTTATTTTTCCTTAAAATGAAGAGAACACTATCTTACTTGAAACCAAGCCGGCTTGCAGGGAACGGCCTTTTAGTGAATTGCCTGCTCCCTCTCCATGCTACTTACTACCTGATTCATCTTCCTAATGCCTCCCTTCACTCAGAACTTTCCAGTGAGCCTCACCAACTGGTGAGTTACACAGACTCCTCCCCTTGAACCTAAAGCCTCAATGTAATGGCCATAAGTTATCTTTCTAGCTGGATCTCTCCCTACTTCTTACTTACACCTTACATGTAACTAAATGTAACTAACATGTAAGGTGTAACTAAGAAGTAGGGAGAGATCCAGCTAGAAAGGGTTCCTTTTTCCTCTTCCTGACTCACCTTTGCCCCACCCCACCCTTCCTCAAGTCCAGAGAAATCCTACCCTTTCTTTAAGTCCCTTCTCTCATCCAGGCTCTAACTGGAAGCATTTTTCCTGCTATCCACAGTCTCTTCTCCCCAAAGTTCCCGTACACTTCTAGTTAGGTTTCTCTGGTATTTGAATCCTCGACAGTCTGTTTCTGTCTCTGGACAGCTTCTTTTATATTGTATCTTATATCCCAGTTATTTCTGTAGTTCTCTCATCTCCTACTAGTGTCTGAATTTCATGAGGATGGGAATCCGGGTATTCTTCAGATGGCACAATGTGTAGTAAGAACACAGCTCTGAGGCCCACAGACCTGAGCATGCACCTCAGTGCTGATATCTGCCAGAGTAGTTGCCTTGGACAAGTCTCCTTACCCACCTGAGATGAGTTTTCTCGTCTTTAACAAGGCTGCCAATAACAGCGAGTTTGTAGTTACCGGGAAGAATTTTTGTATAAAAAATACATTGCACGGTATCCAGCACACAGGAAGGGCTCATGTCAGTGAGACTGAAGGGATTAGAACTGACTGTTTAATCCAGCACAACCCAGGCATTCATTCTAGTTGTTTTAACAACTGGACCCAAGCCCAGACTTCCAATTTGTGTGCGCGTTTTAGCATTTTCTTTTCTGCTTATGTTTATGTCAGTGTTCAATTTTATCAGAATATTCCATATGCAGCCCCCTTGAAATCAAAGCACATTTGTTGATCTAGCGCCAATGAGTATAGTCTAAAGTGATAATTTAAAAAGTAACATAGTATGGTTTTAAAAAAACCAAAAACATAGAGTTTCTCATTGAACCTGGATTTGAATCTAAACTGTCACTCTCTAGTGGTTTTCTTAACCTCTTCTTACTAGAGTAATCTCAGAAGTTGGATTTGGGATTTTTTTACTCTTTTAGATTCTTAAAAATAATTAGATAAAAATACAAAATAGGAAAACATTTATAGAAATAAATAGCATATTATAACTAGTCTCTAAAAACACTGGTAATATTTTAATATTATCATGGCCCAGAGGAATAACTCTCAATACCCTAAGTATTCCTACTTTTGTACAATGAATTTATATATATTATTCCTTGAAAATAGCCAGGCATGGTGGCTCACGTCTGTAATCCCAACACTTTGGGAGGCCAAGAACACAGGAGGATTGCTTGAACCCAGCAATTTGAGACCAGCCCAAGCAACATAGGTGAGATCTCACCTCTACAAAAAATAAAAAAAAATTGGCATAATGGTGTGTGCTGAGGCAAAAGGATCACCTGAGTCCAGGAGGTCAAGGCTGCAGTGAGTCATGATCATGCCACTGTACTCCAGGATTGAGTGACAAAGTGAGATACTGACTCAAAAAAGAAAGAAAGAAAGAAAGAAAAAGGAAATTTAAATGCTTTGTTTATTTCAGTAATTGCTAAGGAACAGTACTTTTTAAAAAAATTCTTGTCAACTAATTTTAAAAACAACTATGTTCAATAAACTATATCACCATCTAGTTTTGGGGAATAAAACTAGACTTTTTAAAAGCTAGAAATTAAATGTTGCCAATGTAAGCAAAGTTGATTCAATGCCTGAACACAGTACAAGAGAGGAATTTGAGTTGCATCTGAACTTGAGGCAGTTAGAACCAAATTCACAGCTTTAGTAGCGTGTTGTTTTGTTGATGTGGGTTAAAAAGGTTTTTGAAAGAAAAATAGAAAATGGAGCAAACCTTTTTTTAATCAGGGCATATATGGAAAGAAAATTAAATGCCTATATTAAAGTCTATTCTTTCAGACTACCAATAGCATTTTTCCTTAGTCTCAAGAGACCATCATAAAACAATGGCTCACAATGCTTTTAGAACAGGAACTGAAGTTGTATACTATGCATGTATAGTCCTACAAGAGGAAGGCACTGTTGAAAGCTGCTGTCGCCTCCTGGAAAAAAAAAAGAAAAGAAAAGAAACTAGAATTCTGAGTTGAGTATGTATACATTTTCTGTTTTCCTGTCTTGTGGGTCTTTATTGCTAAAAATATTTTTATGGAACTGCTCTGTGCTTTATTAAGCTTCGTGTGGTCTTGTTTGCTTGCTCTCAAATCTCAAACTGTGACACAGTTATAAAACATCTTGAGTTATTAAAAGTAGAAGTAACTGTATTTTGTTTGTGAGCTGAACAGCAGGCCAAACAATGTCTTCAGAAACAAAGATCTTATTTTATATGAAAGAAAAATTCTTTTTTTACTGGAAGCCAGAATGAGGAATGATTTTGAGACAAAGAGACAGAAACCATCACTTGAAAGAAGTAATGTTGAAGCTGTCTACAGAGCTGCAAATGATGTGGAGATTGGTTTCTTTCTCTGGGCCTACCTGGCCAGTAGCAACTGTTTTATTGGATGATCAAATCTTGAAGAGTCACCTTGAGATTTAAGTTATTGGCCTGCTGTATAGTAATGATCAATTTAACATCAACAAATAGATATTTAATTTCATGTTATGCTGCATAGACCCAGACTAAGACACTCTATCAAATGGTTAAGAGTGTGAGCGCTGGATCTACCACTTGGTAACCACGTGGTTTTGGGCAGTTTAACTTCATGAAGTTTATTTTTTCATCTATAATATGAGAGTGATACCATATTTCATCATATTTAAGGTGTATTTTTTCACATCTTAATATCTCTGGTATTGAAAAGCATCTTACAACTGTTGATGCATCTTAGTTTAGTAAGAAACACTTTTTGCTTTCTTACATAATTTTTATGTAAGTACAATTATGTTTGTTTTAGTACATAAATTGTGCAATTTACAACCTATGGCATTAGAGATTCAATTAAATATTAACATATACCTCATAGAGTTTTTTGAGATGTAAACAAAATAGTGATATAAAACCATATGCCCAGGAAAGCAAGCCCAGAGAAGACTCCTGGTAAATAATATCCATCAATGTCATACAGTGTGATTTTTATAAATGCTGGCATTTTCCTGTCTTGTTAGTCATAATTTATGCTTGCCAACACTAAAAGTTAATTTATTTGCAAAACTTTTGTGTTGGAACAGTCTGCCTACTGAGTTGTCCTTCAGATTTCCTCTGATTTTTCTGGCAGCAAGATATTGACCCTAAGGGTTTAAATATGAAATATAGTCAAAATAAGAGTTTTGTGAAAGTCCACACGAATTTGTGTGATTTAGTTGTCTGCAGACAAGAAGAGCAGTGCCTGCCCATGGGAAGACCATGGAAGTATTTGAGGCGGTAGCTTGCAGAGTGATTAAAGAACGAAGGTTCTGGAGCCAGACCAGCTGGGTTCAAATCTTGGCTTTTCCCCTTGCAAGCTGGGTGACTTTGGACAAATTACCTAACCTCTCTGTGCCCCCTATTTCCTCATGGATTTATTGTGAGAATTAAATGAGCTAATATACTTGAAGTACTTGTACATAAAAGATGCCATATAAGTTTGCTTTTACTAGACAAAATACACCTTTCTTGTGCTTAAGTTATTTTAAACGGTCTGAACTGAACTTTCTAATACTGAAGGGGAATGCTCCAAATTTATATTTCTTTTTTTTGAGTTGAAATCTCACTCTTGTCACCCAAGCTGGAGTGCAGGAGGCACACTCCCGGCCGCCGCAGCCTCAACCTGCTGGGCTCCAGTGATCCTTCCACCTCAGCCTTCCAAGTAGCCGGAACTACAGGCGCACACTATCATGCCCGGCTAATTTTTTTTATTTATTGTAGAGATGAGGTCTTGCCAAGTTGGCCAGGTGGGTCTCGAAGGCACGGACTCAGGCAATCCACTCGCCTCGGCCTTCTAAAGTGCTGGGATTACAGGTTGAGCCACTGAGCGCAGCCCAAATTTACTTTTCAAGCAAGTGATTATTATATTCTGACTGTGAGAGATACTTGTGATCATGTGACACAGCTGATAACACCGGACTATCCGGCTGTAAACATGGGACTGAAAACAGAGGATCCCATAAGCCTGAAACGGCTTCCAACAACCCCTGGAGGTCTGTTAATATTATTATGGCTTAACATTCAGCTAATAAAGGTCGGCCTGGACCCCAAGAAAGGGTCAGTATGACTAGGATTTTCAGAAGGGCCTCCTTCTAGCATTTGCTCCTTTGTAACCCATACTGTACTAGTTTTTTAAGGTTATAAACATGTCTACTATGCTAGAAACACTATCGCCGTCAAGCATGTATCTCTAAGCATTGAAGTTGGATGTGGCTTTTAACTTGTTGATCACACCTCTTACATGTAGAGAATCAACTTCAGAATGAAATAAAGCTTACCTATAGTTAATCATTATTTTTTGAGTGGTAATTGTGTGGTAATTCACCTGAACAATTGCAATCAGTATTATTTCTTCATAACCAAAGCATATTTGGGGCTTTTCTTTTCTCTTTGTTAGCATTTTATTCACTCTCTAATTTCTTTTCTTTCTTTTTTTGAGTTGGAACCTCACTCTGTCACCCAGACTGGAGTGTAGTGGCACACTCCCGACCACTGCAGCCTCAACCTGCTGGGTTCCAGCGATCCTTCTGCCTCTGCCTTCCAAGTAACCGGAACTACAGGCACGCCCTACCACGGCCAGCTAGGTTTTGCTTTATTGTAGAGAGGAGGTCTCACCAAGTTGCCCAGGCGGGTCTCGAACCCACGGGCTCAGGCCATCCACTCACCTCGGCCTCCCAAAGTGCTGAGATGACAGGCTGAGCCAGCGAGCCCGGCCTCACTCTCAGTTTCTATCATCAGAGTCACTATCAAGAGACCAGAGCACAGTGTGTTAAAACATTGATGTCCAGAAATGTTGGCTCCAAAGCCCAGTGCTGTCACTCAGCTCACTCCCAAATATCCAATAAGAGTTGTTCTTACTTGTGACATCAGGGCTGGGTGGCCCTTTTATCCTATCACTCTGCCACCTAATTCATGTCTTTCAAGGTCACCCTGGTAGGAGAATTAGGACCTGAGACCCTTTTAGGAGCCAGCCTTGGAAATGGCGTATAAAACTTCTATCCAATTCCATTGGTGAACACCCAATCACAAGACCCAACCAAATGACAAGGAAGGCTGGAAAATATATTCCCGAGTGTCTAGAAGGAGGTATAGTGTGGCGAATAGCATTTTGTCTGCCACAGCTACTTTCTAGCTGTGCAACTTGGGGCAAATTACTCCCTTGAATCTCAGCTTTCTCGTTTGCAAAGTGGAGGTGATAATACCTATTTTGCAGAGCTGACGTGGGGATTAAATGAGGAAAAGAATGTAAAACACTTGGCACATGGGAAGTACTTCATACAATTATTGTGTATTATTACTGATAATTAATGGTTTCTCCCTAAAGTGCACACATACACAAGACCCAAGTCATTCACACCTGACTCTCTGGTCCCTACTGATCTGGCCCTCTGACGACCCTTCAGCTTCTGCCCATCCTGTTGGGGGTGAGGACTCGAGGCAGGCAAGATGCTTGGCCATAGGATGGGACTCTAGCTGGGGTAAGGCAACATCAAAACCAAGACAGGACACTGAAAATGGGGATTTTAAGGAGATCCATTAAAGTGGTGGAAGACAGAGAGGAGGATCACCATTGTGCAAACTTATGCTTAAAGGAGACCAAGTCCCAAGGTAGCAGCTGTAAGGAAGGAAAAAAAATAAGCGTAGGTTGAAATTTCAAATGTAGCAGGCATCATGCTGGGCGTTCATACATGTGACCTCATTTAATTCTCACACGGATCTTTAGGTAAGAACCACTAACCCCAGTTTCCAGTAGGGTTAAAGTAACTAGCCCAAGCTTATGCAGCTAACTAAGAAGTGACTTCGTTGAAAGAGGGTCTTCAGTGTCTGAGTGTTTTTTGTTTCTTGCCAGCACCTCACATCTCACAGTGAGGCTGAACTGTGCTAAGGATCAGGTGCTAAGGAAAGGGTCTGGAACTGGAAAGCACAGACCCTAAGGAAAGGGTCTGTGCTAAGGAAAGGGTCTGGAACTTTATCCTACTCAGGAGAACGGGAAGTAGATTCATTTACCTCCTCAAGCAACCCCCCTTCCCTCACATCCCACCTGACAAAAATCTAAAGATATTTTTCGTGAACCTCTCCCAAACACACTAATGTTCTAAATTAATTTCACTGAGAAAGGTTATGAGTATGTGGATGGATTTCCATCTGAGACCATGCATCCCATCTGGGACATGTAGAAGATGCAGTGATTTTACTGAGGAGAGCAAGGAGTTGGATAAAGAAAGCTGATCAAACCAAGGTCACAGCTCCCTGACTTCACAGTTTGACAACTGCCTTCCTCTGTGCACCGAAAAATGGCCCAGATGTAGTCCCGAGTCCCCTGTAGCCACGCAGGCTCAGAATATGGTGGGAACTGATCCCATGGAATAGTCCCATGAAATGAACTCTGAGTACCATGCCATAAAATGCCCTCAGGGCATCCAAATATATCCAAACAAACCAAGGGATTTGGAGCTTAGCATTTTACAGGAACAGTATTAAAACAGAACTACGTTTGCAGCAGCAGAATTGAAATGAATCTAAGATTAGGTTTTTCCAATCTGTCAAAATAAATTTATTTGGAATTGTGAACAGCATAAACTCTATAAGTTCCAGTCTCTGCATCTATCTCTAACACATGTTGGGATTCTACCTAATAATATGAGCAGGTATAAAAAAATAGGCTGGGCTCGGTGGCTCAGCCTGTAATCCCAACACTTTGGGAGGCCGAGGCAAGAGCCTGAACCTGTGTGTTCGAGACCAGCCCAGGCAACTTAACAAGACCTCGTCTCTACAATAAATCAAAACTTAGCTGGGCACGGTAGTACATGCCTGTAGTTCTGGCTACTTGGAAGGCTGAGGCAGAAGGATCGCCTGAGCCCAGCAGGTCAAGGCTGTGGTGACTGTGAACATGCCATTGCATTCCAGCCTGGGTGACCTAGTGAGACTCCAACTCAAAAAAAAAAAGTTCATGACTCAACATGCCTCTCTGACTTTCAGGACTTTCTTGTCAGTTCTATTAAATGTTGTCTTTCTTATATTAGTTTTCATGGGAATTCCTAAGAACAGGGTTTTCGTCATCTACGTGATGTTGAAAGGCAATACAGTAGAGTGGTTAATGGTTAAGAGGATGGCTCTTAGCCGGGTGTGGTAGCGCGCGCCTGTAGTTCCAGCCACTTGGAAGGCTGAGGTGGAAGGATCACCGGAGCCCAGCAGGTCGAGGCTGCGGTGGCCGGGAGCGGCCACTGCATTCCCATCTGGGCGACAGAGCGAGACTCCAACTCAAAAAAAAAAAAAAAAAAAAAAAGAGGATGGCTCTGGACCTGAGTAAGTTTGTCTGCATTGTGTACAAGTTGTCTAACTTTGGGCAAGTTACTTCTGTGAGCCTCAATTTTCTTATCTGTTGAATGGGAGGTTAATTGTGCTACCCCATAAGTATTTTTCAAAGATTAAATAATTTAATATATGTAAAGCACTAGAAAAGGGACTGACATGGTAAGAGCTTCATTCTCTAACAAGGACCTCAAGAATGAGGGAACAAGGCAAGAGCTAGAGAAAAGTCAAGCTGTTGCTACTCTTACCATGCAGAGGAATAGAGGAGGACTAGCCCAAAGTATTGACATTGGTCTTGAGAGTCCATGTCTCAACAGTTGAGAAACAAAGGCCGGTACTTCTCAAACTTTAATGTGCTTATGTATTGTCTAGAGATCTTGTCAAAATGCATATTCTAGGCTGGGCACGGTGACTCGTGCCTGTAATCCCAGTAATTTGGGAAGCCAAAGCAGAAAGATCGCTTGAGCCCAGGAGTTTGAGACCAGCCTGGGCAATGTAGATAAGATAAAAAAAGTAGGTAACCTGTACAAAAGATAAAAAAAGTAGGCAGATGTGGTGGCACACACCTTTAGTCCCAGCTACTCAAGCAGTTGAGGTGGGAGGATTGTTTGAGCCCAGGAGTTCGAGGTTGTGGTAAGCCATGATCGTGCCACTGCACTCCATCCAGCGTGGCAGACAAACTGAGAGTTCGACTCAAAAAAAAAAAAACAACGCAGATTCTTACCCATTATGTCCAAGGTGTGGCTTGAAATTCTGCATTTCTAACGTGCTCTCAGGTGATGATACCATTGCGGGGCTGCAGAGTACCCTCTGAATAGCAAAGAGCATAGAGAACACCTGTTCCTAAATGCCACACAGGCTCTTTCTGAAGGCTGAGAAAACTCTCCAGGGATCTTTCTATTTACTCAGACCTTTTGTCATTTAGGTCATGGGTCATGGATCAAGAAAACATTTGAAAATAAGAATTGCCAGCTGCGGTTGACTCACACCTGTAATTCCAGCACTTTGGGAGGGGGAGGCGAGAGGATTGCCTGAGTCCAGGGGTGTGAGATTGGCCTGGGCAACTTAGCAAGACCTCGTCTCTACAATAAATAAATAAATAAATTAGTCGGGTGTGGCGGTGCTTACCTGTTGTTCCAGCTACTTGGAAGGCTGAGGCAGAAGGATCAGGTCAAGGCTGCAGTGGCCATGAGCATGCCACTTCACTCCAGCCTGGGTGACAGAGACTCTGACTCAAAAAAAAAAGAAAAAGAAGTATTGCTTCAGGAGGGAAAGGTATAGATATTCTATCTTTAATTCCAAGAAAAAGTACTTTTAATTCTTAAACAATTCGGTAATTGTCTTCTCCTTAGGATCCAAAATTGGTGTATCCTTCCTGATCACCAATTACAAATGAACAGATAGATATGGAATCTTCCAAACCCAGCATCCTTTTGTCAAGTGATGACATTTTCCTTCCCCAAGCAACCAGTCCTTTAATTCTAACCTCAGACACATTTCAAGAAAAATACAAACCAGCTGTTTGTCTTCCACTGATACATAAATCATTAAAATTTCTCATTAAAATTTTTTGATTATTAAGGAGTTTCAAACTGCCAGGAAGTGTTTTGCTAAGACCAAAGATGTTTGCTTAGCAAACAGCTAAGTTGAACAGCACTCAGATTTTAAAAGTCTAAATTTTATCAAATGACCATTTTTGACCTTGTGAGTTTACTGGTTTTGACTAAATTAATTTTTAATTGCTTAGTCAATTTCTTCACTGTCTTCTATAGATATTCCTTCATAGAAATTCAGGATGTGCAGAAATTTGAACTCTGCATGTGTGTGTGTGTGTGTGTGTGTGTGTGTGTGACTATATCTACAAGCAAAATCCACAAGCACTGTTTCTACTCTTTTCTGAAGACAGCAAAGAGACCTTAAGAATAGTGATCCATACCCTACCATCAAGTTACTTGTGACTAATTCTCACTGAATGGTTCCACCAAGATCATAAACCAGAGCCTTATAGTAAGACTTGACAAACTTTTTCTGTAAATGGCTAGATAGTAAATACTGCAGATTTTGTGGGTCATGTAGTATATGAATTTTCTAGAACAGCTGGAACAAACAAAACACTACCAGCTGTGTGGTTTAAGCAACAAAACTTGACTGTCTCCCAGATCTGAAGGCCAGACACCTGAGATCAAGGTGTGAGCGGGGTTGGTTCTTTCTGAGGGCTGCATGAATCTGTTCCATGCCTCTCTCCTTGTTTCTGGTGGTTTGCTGACAATCGTTGGCATTCCCTGGTTGCATCACTCCAATTTCTGCCTTCCCCTTCACATGACATTCTCTCTGTGTGAGTCTGGGTCCAAATTTCCCCTTTATGAAAGAACACCAGTCATGTTGGATTAGGGACCCATCCTTCTCCAGTGTGAGTTCCTCCTAACTTGATTACACCTGCCATGACTTTATTTCCAAATAAGGTCACATTTCAAGGTACTGTGAATTAGGGCTTCAACATATGGATTCGGGGCATGGAGGAGTGGAGGGCAATTCAACTCATAACTGTATCTGTCTATAACATACAGTATCTTTTTCAATTACTCAACTCCACCCTTAAAGCGCAAAAACAGGACAGAAAAACGCATAAGCACATAGACATGACTGTGATAACAGAGCTTCACTTACATACTTGGTAATAGACAGCAAGCCTACAGGCAGTAGTTTGCAAACCCCGGCCTTAGAGTATCTAAACCTTCGTGAATATGAAAGAAAGCATGAGATTTGGCACTTGGCAGAGAAGAGAACAATCTTTGCAAGTTTTCAGAATACCTATCTTATATTTTGAATTTTAGTCAAAATGTTTTACATTTGGTTTTGATATCT
This sequence comes from Cephalopachus bancanus, assembly GCA_027257055.1. NCBI lineage: Eukaryota > Metazoa > Chordata > Mammalia > Primates > Tarsiidae > Cephalopachus > Cephalopachus bancanus. The sequence continues at coordinate 219,896 of JAPVLO010000160.1, read as the reverse complement.
TATTTCTACCTACAAATACAATCTGAATTCGTGTACACATTCTCACTTAAGTAATCTGATATAAATTTTATAATGATGACTAGTGAACATATACATTTTGTCTTTGGGCTGTTATTGAGTTCTAGAATGACAGAGAGATAGACTGTTCCATTTAACATTATGACATATGGTTTGATTTTTAATCTGAACATATATAAGACATTAACAATTGTTTATGACTGTAATTTCTTCGGCAATGTGCCCATATTTACCTTCACGAATACAAGTGTATACTTCTTTCCATTTAACTAGCATTTCCAGAGTGCCTACAGGCACTGCATTAGGTTATATGCAATGAGTCTTGCACAAGACACAAACATTGTCTCCAGAGATTGATATTCTCCTGGAAGATATACACACCAAGGAAATAGATAACATATAACATATACTCAAAGATCACCCCAGAGATTTACATACACAACTGCCAAGTGGGAGAAGTTGTTTTGTTCTGCTTGAGTCCATGTAAATGCACATGTGGGAATCTTGCCTCTTCACTTAACGACACATCTTCACTTGGAAACGTAACGGAGCCAAATGTAGAGATGACATCATGGAGGTAGGAGCATTTTCAAAAGCTTTCACAGAAAACTTGAAGGTTGCCTACACAGTAAAGAAAAGATATCAAGTTCTGTATGTTTTGCAATTGTAGCAAAGGTCATGCTTCCATTTATATTAAAATATAGATTGAGCTTATGAATGCTCTTTTATGTTAAAAGAACCCTTTGGAGCTCTGGGTCTCTTCCTCTACGTGGTTATCAAGGTAGTCAGAGTCAGAGGCCAGCATCTGGTTTAAATTTTAAGGTAACAGGTGAGCAAGTAGTGACTGGTCTTATTGAAGATAAAGTGAACTCACTCACGGGTATCAGTTTTGGATATTGGGAGTTCATTCAGCTTCAGCAAAGGTGCCCCCACAAAATCATTTACCTGGAGTGCCCCAGGATTGGCCTTGTATTTAGAAGCTGAAAGAAAATATCCACTGTATCGTACCAGTGGGTACAAAATAGGTCAAATGTGAGGGCCAAAGAGTAGACCATTTGCCTTTCATGAAGTTTGTTACCTTAGAGGTTTTCTGTGCAGACAGATTTTCAGAGCAAGTACCATCTATGCTGATCTATATGGAAAGTTGTATGACCTGAATGTCAGATGTATGTGGCCTTAATAATTTATACCATCTTTAGGTCTAAAGAATACTTCTAAAATTATCATTAAAATATGGTTGTTCTCTTTGTAATTGTAGAAACACTGCTACATTTCCTGACATATACCCATGACTTTCAGTGATACAGGCCAACCTCTGCCTTTACTCACGCAGTTGATTCCATACCCACATATAGTTGACTTTATAATGCCTGAAATAAGACTTGAAAACAGGTAATAAAATGAGAATATATTCTACAGATAAAACAATATACTATCCCTAAATTATTTTTATTCTGGAAACTCCTTTAATCTTTCGGTTTCTCTGGTCTATAGTTTAAAAGCCACTGTCCTAGCTGAAGAATCTTCTCCCCATTTACTCAGAGATGGGGCAATTTCTTTCCTTTCTTTCTGAAACGTTTACTTAAACAAAGAGAAAAGCCTTCCATCTTCCCATAGAACTAAAAAAGAAACTAAATGGCTTTTTTTCTTTTCAACACTTTGCAAACTTTAACGAGGAAATGAAGCACTACAGCGTGTCAATGAAGAATAATGATAATATTAATAATGATGGCGATGATGATGATAATGATGAATTAGACAGTATAATTCTCTTCTTATTCTAAGTGTGAAAACTGAAGCAAAATGATGAAGTGCCTTTTCCAAGATCAGTGCCTCCACAATTAGAACTCGGGCTTTCCTCTCTTCACACCTCTTCTTCAGAGGAGAACAAATATCACTAATGTTCGTATGCACCAGGAGAAAACCATACTGGCCCATTCAATGGCCAATTAGAATAAATTGTGTATTAGGACAAATATGATAGGTAATACAAAAATCAAAAGCTCTCTAAAGAAAAGGAACAAAAAACCTGAATAAATAAGCTTAACGGTCCATTGTTTGTGGGCAGAATGATGAAATTATCATCAAAATATCCTATGAATTGAAGCTAAAGATACAATTTTTATGTAGGAAGATTTTTACTCCCCCAAAAAAATCTACCTAGAAAAGTAAGACTCTTCCAGGTCTTAGGTTTTGTAAAAGGGGTATCAGTCTCTTTCTGATCATTGAAAAAAATATGCTTTGTAGGAATCTTTGTAAACTAGTCAAGTATGATTTTTCATACTAACCCATATTTAAGGGAATATTTGTGACTGTGCAAAGGATCTGGACATTAAAACTAGCTACACAGTAGAATGTTCTAATTATCACAGAATCAGTGCCACAGAATCGGAATCATTCAGGTGAAAACATTCTTTTTCTTTAAGAGCGATTTAGAGACATAGGTTAACAGTAAACACTATAGCTCGTCTGTTGGCCTGCAAAACACAAACCTCATCTAAATATCAATCCGCAGATGCCAAACCTGTGTTTAAACAATGTGTCAATCTGCTTCCCCTGTCAAAACTCTGTGAGGTATTGTTTCCACATTCAGGGACATTAGCCCAGCAATGCAGAAAAAAAAATCTTCATTTGGACAGTGCATCTTTCAGACATTCCCTTCTTTTATTGATTTGTTTTCTCCTGTCCCTTTTCTCCTTCTTTTGTTTCCTTATCATAGCTTCAGGTTATTACGTGCGAGGTATTGATGGGAATGGATGGTTCTGGTCGATGGAGAGCTAATGCATCCCTAATCCCACTATTGTCACCGAGTTATGCTTTCCTCTGGTCTCTGATGGGGGGAAAGGTGCAAAGCTGTTGATCCTAGTTTTATTTGTCACAAACCCATCCATCAATCAAGCGCAAGCATGTCTGAATGCTGAATGGCGTGGGGGTCTCAGCTGAAAAAATTCGATAACACTGTATTGTCAAGTCTCTCACTCTTTTTTTGATAAGAAATACATTTGACTGAGATAGATAAGCATGCAACTACTAAAGACTTGAAGAGAGAGGGTGACATATTGGCACCAAAGGTTATATATCTTTGGTATTAATGATACTTATGAGTAAATAAAGCAGGAGGGGGCAGCTACAGCCAAAGACATACAACATCCCGAAGGCTTGGTGATGTTTAAGTGACAGCGCTCTACCGTTATTTGGATTTTCAAATATTAATCTGACCATATTTCACAGTCGACTACCCTGGTTAAAACGCAAGTCAATCTGCAGTTGGTGAAGGCGGGGTGGTTCAGAGAATCCAATATCACTTGTTTACATCGTTCTGGACAATACAGACAGATCCCTTTTTGTTAGGTACAGTAGGTAAATCCTGTGGAATATTTTTGGGTATGTATGAACTTGTAATTTCCCAACTGTCTTATCTTGTGAGTGAAAGAATGTAGGGGGGGGAAGCTTTAATTATTTTAAACTGGAAATATATATGCATGTCATTTCAATAGTGACTTAACTTATAATTACAGTCTCAAAAGTGGCTTCTGTGTGTCCCTTTTTTCCCAGTGACTAAATTAGGTACTTTAATACATTATGAAAGCTTGTCTTTTCAGTTCTATAAAATTTTCTATTCATAGTTTTTTCAAGGTAATTGCATTTGGAAGTAGTTAAAACATTAAAAACAACATGAGTATAATATGATTTTAGGGGCAAAATTAATCAACAGATCAGAACATTTAAAAAACCATTTTATTTTCTTGTCATAATATTTTAGAGAAAACAAGTATTTTTTAAATGACCTAAAAAATTCCATCAGCAAGGCAACAAAAAGATAGTCTTGAATTAGAGGGCATGTAGCCTTGAGTATCCCATGCTATGAAAGTAAGCCATTTTTTTATCTGTTCAGTGACTGGGGGCTAGAAAACTACAAAAAAAAAAAAAAATCAATGTGGGAGTGCTTTAGATTTGTTGGGTAAATTACATGTGCTTGGCTGCTCCATTGTATCTGCCCTATATTCTATACAAGATACTTTAGATGGAACTGTCACATAAAGCATATACTTCTTATTGATTTTTATAGATTTCACAGAACTTGAATTGAACTCCATAATAAAGCAAGAAGGGAACCATTATCTCCTTCACATTCCTAATACCTGAATTATTCCTGAAATTAACTAAGTAGTAGTCTCAATTTTGAAATTATTGTGAGAGATTAAAAAAAATTAAAAATAAAATGTGGGTCCTAAATATTCCTCACCTCTGTTATTGCTTCACCTATTTGCATTCCATCTTAACTCCCCTCCCTCTTTGAAAAAGTGTTAATTCTTGAAGACTTCCCAGAAGGGTCCATGAACCAGCCAGTGAGAACTCGCTGGATCTCGGAGAGTTGCTAGAGTTCCAAACACGGACTTTTCTGTTCACGGTGCTCTTAGGTTTCTAACTTGCTTTAGTTTTGCCTTACCTTGCAGTGACTCTTAACCAGCTACGAATCCTGCTCCTGTTTACATAAAGTCTTACCATAAGGGTTTGAGCAAGAGGTAAGGAGTCCCTGGTTATCCCGAGGACAGCCTCTCCCAGCCTGTTACTACCCATGAGGCTCCAAACAATCCTTGTAAGGAGAGACAGAAGCGATTCAGCTCCTTCTTAGAAAATACTGTGAAGTTGCTCCAATCGGCTCTGGCTATCCAGGTCTTGTGTTCTGGACAGAACCATAACACAGCCTCCATATACCCTTAGGATAAGGATTTATTGGATCTGGGGTGGCAGTTCCACAGCGGGTCGGCAGGGAGACTATGGACTTTGTAATTTCACCCAGGATGATGAGAAACTATGGCAACATCGAGAATAAAAAGAACCACCTCGAGGCTTGACAACACTGGGGGCTCCTCTCATCCAAAAGTGCCGTGGGGAGGAGGAAGTGAGGGATAAAAGGGATTTTTGTTCTGGGACCTTTTGAAACTATTTTTGAAATATTTTAGAAAATATAGACCATGATAAAGAAAATAAAATCATTCATAGTGTCATCACTCCCAAGGGGCATTTGTTGATTTTCTACAGGACAAGAGAGGTGATACAATGTAATACTGAAATATAGATTATCTAATTGATTTCATGGGATTTTTTTTTTTTTTTTTTGAGTCAGGGCTCACTTTGTCACTCAGGCTGCGGTGCAGCGGCATGATCACAGCTACACTGCAGCCTTGACCCACTGGGCTCAGGCGATCCTTACACGTCAGCCTCCTAAGTAGCTGGAACTGCAGGTGTGCCACCATACCTGGGTATTATTATTATTATTATTATTATTTTTTGAGTTGGAGTCTCACTCTGTCACCCAGGCTGGAGTGCAGTGGCATGCTCACGGCCACCCCAATGTCAACCTGCCGGGCTCAGGCAATCCTTCCGTCTCAGCCTTCCAAGTAGCCGGAACTACAGGCACGCGCTACCATGCCTGGTTAATTTTTTTTTAAGTTGTAGAGACGAGGTCTCACCAAGTCACCCAGGCTGGTCTCGAACCTGCAGGCTCAGGCAATCTACTTGCCTCAGTCTCCCAAAGTGCTGGGATTACAGGTTGAGCCACAGGGTATAATTTTTTATTATTATCATTTTTGTAGGGATGAGGTCTCCCTGTGTTGCCCAGGCTGATGTAAAACTCCTGGACTCAAGTGATCCTCACACCATGGCCTCCTAAAGGGCTGGGATTACAAGGGTAAGCCACCGTGCTCAGCGAGGAAACATTTTTAATGTGGCAAATTCCACATTAATAATTATATTGAAACATCCTCTGATTAAAGAAAAATCATTAAGAGATGGTCTATTATTTAGAAGTGACTTGGAACCAAAAGTATTCAAGGCTGAGCATGGTGGTTCATGCCTGTAATCCCAGTATTTTGGGAGGCCAAGGTGGGAGGGTTACTTGAGACCAGGAGTTTGGTATCAGCCTGGGTAACCAGACCCCTTCTCATTTTAAAATAAAATCAATATATATATAAAGATAGTCAAGATGTTAAATAATATCTGTTCCTAGGGAACAAATAATTTTTAGGTCTTCTTGGTCATTGGTGAAGGATCTAGAAACAGCTTTCTCCCAATGGCTGTGAGATATAAAATTCTCACCATTTCTGATAGTACTTCTTAGCTAGTATGTGTGGGAAGGGAGTGTGGGAGGTGTACATGAAACCATTTGACTTTGAGAACATTGATTATAGTAAATAAATATTTTTAATCAAACCTTCTTAAAGAAGAGAATAAAATTTAAAAGTAGCAAGACACGAGTAAATACAACGATAGAACTTTACTAAAGAACACAGAAGATTTGAAAAAAATGGAGATTGGCTGGGTGCAGTGGCTCACTCCTATAATCCCAGCACTTTGGGAGGCCGAGGTGAGAGGACTGCCTGAGCCCAGGGATTGGAGGCCAGCCTGGGCAACATGGAGAGACCTCGTCTCTACAATAAATCAAAAAGGTAGCCAGGTGTGGTGGCCTGCGCCTGTGGCTTCAGCTACTTGGAAGACTGAGGCAGAAGGATCGCCCAAACCCAAGGAGGTCAAGGCGAGCCGTGAGCATGCCACTGCACTCCCACCTGAGTGACAGAGTGAGACTCCAATGAAAAAAAAGAAGAAAAAAAAATGGAGATTTATTTTTCTGATTGAAAAAAATGAATGTGATAAACAGATTAATTATTTCCTGGTAAATGTATGGGGGACCCCAAAAAAACTGAAATTATTTTTTGGAGGGCAGGCCCTGTGTAGTGCAGGCTTTCCCCGCTTGGTGAGTGTTCTAGGAACCCATCGGCATTAGTGAACTAGAGACTGCATTCAACTTCAGTGAATTGTTTTTTGTTTGTTTTGGGGATGGCTTTGGAGACTCTTTGATCGAGTTTGCCCATTTCATGATGGGTAATTTACAAATGTACCTGCTCACACCCTGCTGTGTTGATCATTTTTTTACCTAAAACAGCATGACATCCCCCCTTCCCCACCCTCCCTATTCACCCAATCTCACCCTGAGCAACTTTTTTGTAAGGAAACGTTTTGCCAATGTGGAGGAGGTGAAACAAAAAATGGCAGAAGCACTAAGAGGCATCAAAATTGACGAGTTCAAAACTGTTTCGAACAGTGGAAAAAGTGACTCAATAGGTGTATTGCATCAAACGGATAGAACTTTGAAGGTGACAAGTTGAAAAGTGTAAGAATAAATACACAACTTTTTAAAAAATTTGTATTTTAAAGATGTGGGGTAAAATTCAGGGTTAAGTATATAAATGTTCATTATGTAAGTACCCTATTTGATGAGGTGTGCCTCCCCCTCCACCCCACCCTGGACAGAATCCCACTACTGCCATTCCACTCCCCCACACCCAATTTCCCAATACTGACAGTCTTTTTCTTATCATATTATGATGATTGTTCAAGGTCCACTTATGAGTGAGAACATGTGATACTCAGTTCTTTTTTTCTGTGATAGATCACTCAGTATTACAGCCTCTATATCCATCCACGTTGCTGTGAAGTTCATAATTTTGTCCTTCTTTATGACTGCGTAATATTCCATCAAAAATGCACAACTTTTAATAAATAAATTCTGGGTTTTTGGGGGTCCCTCTCGTATAGATGTTATACAAACAAAATGAAAGTTCTAACACTATTTTTCAACTTTATAGACTAATTTTAAAGTTTATTTGGAAAAATAAATATGTGATTGTAGTTCCAAAAACATGTTTAAAAAGAAAAATGAGAAAGGACTTGTTCTATCAGGTGACAAATTCCATTGCAAAGTTTCAGTAATTAAATAGTTTGTGTTCTTGGAATCTGCATCCTCTGGTCCCCATTTCTGATGATTCTCACTCCTAAACTGCAGTGTCCAATAGCTTAAAGCACTCTCCAAATCTCAAAGGGAAGAAAATAGGAAAAGGCAATTATTCCTACCAGTATTCCTCAGAGGTACCCCCTGGTGGAGAACCAAGGGAGAAAGTTGAGAAACTCTCTGATACCCTATGGTCCCATCTTACAGAACTGGTAGACTTCATTTTAAAAGGGCATGTAAATCAGGTGCAGTGATTCAGGCCTTTAATCCCTGCACTTTAGGAGGCCAAGGCGGGAGGATTGCTTGAGGCCAGGAGTTCAAGACCAGCCTGGCAACATAGTGAGACCTTGTCCCTACCAAAAAAATAATCAAGAAAATTAACTGGGCACAGTAGCCCGTGCCTATAGTCCCAGTTATCCAAGAGACTGAGGTAGAAGGATTGCCTGAGCCCAGGAGATTGAGGCTGCGGTAAGCGGTGATCATGCCACTGCACTCCAGCCTGGGTGACAGAGTGAGACGCTGACCCAAAAAGAAAAAAATAAAAGGCATGTAGAGAAATTGTTTACGCCGTCCCCAATTCTTGTCTCTATTGCATTAGGCAAAGTTATGGTAGTTGTGCCTTTAAATAATTTACAATATTCCCCCAAATAGTTAAAACTCTAACGCATTTATAACTTTTCTAAAACTCCAAAACCTTTGCAGGAAAGAGGGGGAGACAACTCTGCATAGAAAGCTCACTCAAGCATTTTTGGAGCTGACTCTAGAAAAAGCATTGCCAGCTGGGTTTGGTGGCTCAACCTGTCACCACAGCACTTTGGGAGGCCGAGGTGAGTGGATTGCCTGAGCCCGTGGGTTCGAGACCAGCCTGGGGCAACTTGGTGAGACCTCGTCTCTACGATAAATCCAAAAAAAAAAAAAAAAAAAATTAGCCAGGTGTGATAGCGCACGCCTGTAGTCCCAGCTACTTGGAAGGCTGAGGCGGAAGGATCACCGGAGCCCAGCAGGTCGAGGCTGCGGTGGCCGGGAGCGGCCACTGCACTCCAGTCTGGGCGACAGAGTGAGACTCCAACTCAAAAGAAAAGAAAAGAAAAGAAAAAGAATTGTCTTCTGTGTTTACATATGAAGAAGTGGAAACTATTACACGGCTTTTATGACTGACTCTGGCTGGTAGATTTTTCAAATTCTACCATAGCAGTGAGGTTTTAGTAAAAAAAAAAAAAAAAAAAAAGAAGACAAGTCAGCAAATAGAATAGAATCTGGCAACTGACTGAGAATTTCTTGGTATTGGTAAAAGTGGAGTTTTAAATGAGCAAAATTGCTCTCATTGACTACTGATATAAATTAAATGCAAAGTTCGTAAGCCAACTTAGGGGTTATTTTTTCAGCATCTATTAATATAAAAGACATACAACAGCCCATTGACCCAACAATTTCTACTTCTCCATATCTCCCTGAGAAACATAGGCACATGTTCATAACAAGACAGTTGCAAGGATGTGGCAGTGTTGGAATAGTAAGAGATGGGAGCTGCCACGTGACCACCAGCAGGGAACTGGCTAAATAAACTGTACAAGAACCATACTATGAATGCAGTGCACAAGTAGGAAAGGATGAGATAGAACTCTCTGTACTGGTACAAAAAGATCTCTAAAACATACCACCAAGTGGGAAAAAGCAAACTTCAGAATATTACTACACAGGATATTATAAGCTGAGGGAAATATACCTCATGCCGCATGTATAGAAACTACATCAAGCCAGGTGTGGTGGCTCACGCCTGTAATCCTAGAACTTTGGAAGGTTGAGGCAGAAGGATCACTTGAGCCCAGGGGTTTGAGACCAGCCTGGGCAACATAGCAAGACCTTGTCTCTACAAAGAATCAAAAATCAACTGGGAGTGGTGGTATGCACCTGTAGTCCCAGCTACTGGGGAGGCCAAAGTGGGAGGGTAACTTGAGCCCAGGAGTTTGAGACTATGGTCAGCCATGATCGTACCATACACAAAAACATATTTTAATTTGTTAACAACTTAAATGTGACTTTTTAAAAAAAACTATAAAATTACCATCAAGAGCAGATTTTCTTTGAAAAACTTGCCCATGGCAGGTCTTTCTGCCATGAATCTTCCTTTTTCTCTTCTTTCTCTAATAAAATTTGTTTGAAAGCTTTTTTAAAAAAATTGCTATAAAGAAATACATAAAACTATGTATTTAACCTTAGTATGACACAAAGGCCAAAAACCATAAAGAAAATTTCTGGCAGTGTTGGACAAACTTTTGTGACAAAATAACAACAAATGTCTGTATAGCAAATAATACCATAACAAAAATTAAAAGAAAAATTGTTGGAGGGAGTTTAAATGGCTACTGCATCTCTTAGGGAGATACCTATCAATATCTAAATTTAAAATGCACATGCCAACCTGTGCATGGTGGCTCACAGCTGTAATCCCAGCACTTTCAGAGGCTGAGGCAGGAGGATTGTTTGAGGCCAGGAGTTTGAGACCAGCCTGGGCAACATAGCAAGACCCAGTCTCTCTACCCAGAAAGAAAAGAAAAGAAAAGAAAACCCAAATACTAAAATGCAAATGCACATACCCTGTATCCTAGCAATTTCACTTACAAGAGTTTATGCCAAAAAAAGTACATGTTGCCAATTATGTGCATAAAAGGATGTTTACTGCAATATTTTGTGTTCATAACTGCACATAAAAAGGGGAAGACAAAATGTCCACCAATAAGAAAATGGTTAAATGGATTATGGTGCTTCCATATGCTAGAATACTATACAGCCATTAAGATGAATTCTATTAATACAGTCAACCCTTCACATCTAGTTCCACATCTGTGAGTTCAACCAACTGCAGGTGGAAGATATTGGGGGAAAAAACAACAAAAAATAGTAATACAACAATCGAAAATACAAATTTTAAAATATAGTATAACAACTATTTATATAGCATTTACATTGTTAGGTATTATAAGTAATCTGGAGATGATCAAGAGTATACGGGAAGATGTGTGTAAGTTATCTACAAATTCTGTGGCGTTTTATATAAAAGATAGCATCCTGGAGAGTAGAGGGTTTCCTAGCACCAATCCCTAGCAGATACCAAGGGATGACAGTGTTAACCTTTGTTAAGTTTCACTAGCAAAACTCTGAGTGAAATGTCGTCTCTCATTCAATCCTTTCAACAGTGCTTTGAGGTAGGTATGATCAGAATTACCATTTTTTAAATTATGGGGCTGAGACCTGGAGCAGTTAAGTGTCCCCAACACATATAACTATCTCACTCCAAAGCTAGAACTCTTGGAAGAGTGGAATGTACTGACATAGAAAGATGTTAGTGAAACACTGATATTAAAACAAAAAGTTAAAATATATATGGATAGTACAATGGGGAGAAATAAATACATTAATGTGGTTGCCTATAGATGAATGGGGAAGTTATATTTTATGTAACTATATTTTTTAAATTTTTTTTTCAAGGAACACATATTGCACTTTAAAAAATAGTTAAAGTAATGACCACTTGCATACCTAATCCTGAATTGTACCCCACATCTTTAAAATAAAAATAATAAAAAGAATTATAATTAAAGTAAGGCTGGGCATGGTGGCTCATGCCTGTAACCCCAGCACTTTGGGAGGCCAAGGTGGGAGGATTATTTGAGCCCGGGAGTTCAAGACCAGACTGGGCAACATAGCAAGACCTCATCTCTACAAAAAAATACAAAAATGAGATGGGCATGGTGGTACGCACCTGTAGTCCCAGCTACTCAGGAAGCTGAGGTGGAAGGATTGCCTGAACCCAGGAGGTAGAGCCTGCAGTGATCTATGATCGTGGCCTGGGCAACAGAATGAGACCCCAACTCAATAATAACAATAATTAAAGTACGTAATTCTAGGATAAAAGCAATGATGTTGAAAAGTAAAACAATGAACATTATTACTATTATAGCAAGGATAGGTATTTAGAACTCCGTGTTTTGAGACTCCTTATGGTTTTGCCTGGAGAACAGATTCCTACTGACAGAAGTAAGATCATGAAAAGGCAACTGGCCTTTGTTGCTGATAAAACATTAGTATAGCAATGACGATATAAACAAGACCTCTTCCTGTGTTTTAATGATCTAGAAGCCCATATATTGCTTTAAAGTACTACGGAATAGCAATTTATGAGCAAGCTGACATGAAGTGTGGGTTTCTTGGCAAAAAGGATGAACAAAGCGAGTTACCTTAAGCCTGTTGTTTCCATTTTTCAAAATTCATCCTCTGGGCCCAGACATGCTTTTTTTCCAGGCAATGTGCTGATCTGGGGGAATGCCCAGTTGAGTGGGCTAAGCCTGCCAGGTCAGTACAATGGCATTTGCACTTGTCACTTCCAAGGGCGTGGTTCCTGAGGCAAAATCACGGTCAAGCACCAGCCCCCAACTAACCCTAATCCTGTCAAACACCCTACCCTTTCTTTTCTCTCTTTTATTCTTTCCTTTCTTTCTTTCTTTTTCTTTCATGAAATTAAGTGAAAATGGCTGTCAGGAAAACTTAAAGGCACTGTAGCAAGACAATGTAGTTTTATACTTTCAATGGACAGAAGAGTCAAATGGGACCCAAAGTATTGAATGACCCTCTGAATTCTATAGTTAGAATCAAAGCTAGCACTGCAACTGAGGTCTCCTGATTTTTCCTGGCACAGAATTCCTTGACAGGACAACACTAAAAAGCATTCAACTTCAGAGGGCCTGTGTACATAATTGTACAGATACTGTACTTTTGTGGATAGTAGCCATGGAGATGAGAATGGGTGAAGAGGCAGAGACGTGGGCTGGTGTAGACATGGAAACTTCAGCAGTCAGAGCCTTTCTCTTCTGGAACCACATTTTCCTGAGAATGAGAAGCCACGTTTTCATGTTGTAGACTTCAAAATGCCACACCTTAGGGAAAGTTTATAACTATTCATGAAAAGCCAAGGAGTGGGAAAGAAAGAGTGCTAGGTGTTTTTTTCTCTTCTTATCATTTGCACTTTGACTAAAAAGATATCGAAAATAGGCACCTACATGTGTGATTTGAAGAAAACAGTCCTCCCATCTCTAAAATGTGTCCTATAGTGTCCTGCTGGCATGCTTGATAGACCCACATTAATCAGTCATTCCGATGAGATAATAAGTTATCTATGTATTCAATGTTGAAGAAATATTAATGAAAAACACTGTTCTTAGAGCTCCCCCTCAAAAAAAGTGATGAATGAATAATAAGCAAACGCTATCCTAAAGATATTTAAAATCTAGATAGAAATCAGACAAGAAACAAGACCATTTAAATAAAAAGTAATAAATAAGTGTTAGCACGGGATGAGGACATTCATCACTCAGGAGAAAGAGAAGATGAGGCAACCCAGTGAATGAACACAGGCATGGTGGAATCCAGCACTGGAACTAAGTGGTGGGAGAAGCAACCAGAGAGTAAACACAGGCTGATACAAAGGTCCCTCTTTGTCCTGAGGAAGAGGGCCACTGAAGGGTTTAAGCCAGGGGAGGGTAGAACGGGTAGGACTGAGGAGGAGAGTGATATATGAATTTTTTTTTAATGTTTATGTCATAATAGAAAAAAGTGCATCAGGTCATTAACAGTAATTGACATATATGAAGAGTTTGTTCTAGAAAACAATTGTCAGGGTGGGAGCATTCAGGAATTCATCTCAAAATGACATGCTTCTTCTTAAACTGTGGAGAACCTAGAGCAGTAAATCTTGTTGGAATTTGTCATCTGCTTGGGAAATCAAACTCTTGTACACAAAGAAACTAGAGTAGAATGTGTTAACCTATGGAGTGGAGATTACAATATAGTAGTGACTTGGGGAAGATTATGTTCCATAAAAGACTGAAGCAGCCTCCAAAGTCCTCATGGAGCGAAGGAAAGAAGACTTTCTGAGGAGAGAGGACAAGGGTCTGCTAGGGGTCAGGGGAGGTGAAGTCTGTGTGCAAAATCAACAAAGGCTAGTGACATTCACTCTGGACCCTGTACTAGATGCTTTTGATGTTTGCAGGAAAAATAGGTGAAAATGACCTGTCTTCATGGCCTTCAAATTAGTTATCTGGAGGGAAAAGAGAAGATACTGGTCTGACTGGAGCAGAAGCTTTGTTGAGAGGGTGGTTCAAAGCAGGAGATCCTATGGGGGACGGGGGATGTTGCATGGGGGTGGGCTGGGGACTGGGAGGGAAGGAACCCCATGACCAGGGTACAACCTGGGGGATAGATGGGTAGAAGCCAATAAGAACTTGATTATTTCATGGTGTTTGTCCCACTGATTCAGTCAAACCCGCACACACACACGCATGTGTATACACTCATGCACAGACATGCCCACACACGTACACTTAATGCTTCCTGATTGCTGTGTGCCTTAGAAGTATACACAGGTTGCCCTTCGATGAAAAACTTCCCATAGAATGCTAAATTACAACATGTCTGTACATATTTTCGCTAGAGTTGTCTTTCAAAGACTTTATTACTAGGAAACAATCCAAAAGACATCCCTCTTGTTTTGAACGAAGAAGTTTGAAAAAACTCATGTGTCATTTAGTTGAAGATAGTTATGGAGAAGGTAATTGACCTGGACTTAAAAATTTTACTTTCTACATAGAAAAATCATCATCTACTTATTATATTAAATGTATTTAAATTTTATTCGTCACTATTTATTATTTTAAATTTAAAATGTATATAAAGGAAACATGATTTAGAATTGACTGTAGTTAACACAGTTTAACATTTCAGTGTCATTCCTTTCAATTCCAAATATTTAAACCAGTTATCTCATTAAAGGTGAGCTTCATATTTATTGGTAGATACCTTAGGCTTCTTCTCTGATCACAAAGCATAAACGACTCTATTTTAACTGACCCAGATTTCTGGCCTGCTCATCTAAAGTCCTGTGTTTAGGTTCTGGTTTTGAGCTGAAAGTTACCTCAGGGATTAAGTTTATTGCCTTCAAGCAGTGATCCTCAAAGTGTGGGCTTCAGACCAGCAGCTTTGACTTCACCTGGAAGTCGGTTAGAAATGCAAAATCATGGGTCCCTCCCAACTTGCTGCCTATGAATTTCTGGGAACGAGACCCAGAAAAGAGTGTTTTGATGAACTTTCTGTGTAATTCTTGTACATGATCCAGTTTGAGCACAAATGCCAGAGAATACATAGCAAACTGATAACAGTCACAAATCCACAGCAAGACCCAGGAATAACATGTCCAGTGGTGTGCCTATCACTTGCACAGTGACTTACACAGAGCAATTACTTAATAAAAGCTTGTTGACTGAAGGAACTGTCTCCTAAATCCCCCCAAATTTCTGATCTTTTTCCTATAGCCATTTGAACAAATGCCATCTAAATCTGCCCTTAAAGCAGACGTCCCTTTTGTTTCCCCAGAATCACCCTGGGTCCCTGCTAAAAAGACTACCACAGAATTTTCTTCTTAACTGTCCCGATTCCAGGCTCTTGCTAATCAAAGTGTGGGCAGGAGACCAGAAGCAGAACATCACCTGACAGCTTGTTAGAAACGTAGACTCTCAGACCTACTGGAGCAAACCCTGCATTTTATTTATTTATTTATTTATTTAGAGTTGGAGTCTCACTCTGTCGCCCAGAGTGGAGTGCAGTGGCACACTCACAACCACTGCAACCTCGACCTGCTGGGCTCCAGCGATCCTTCTGCCTCAGCCTTCCAAGTAGCTGGAACTACAGGAGCGCACTACCACGCCCGGCTAGTTTTTGATTTATTGTAGAGACTAGGTCTCGCCAAGTTGCCAGGGCAAGTCTCAAACCTGCGGGCTCAGGCAATCCACTCGCCTTGGCCTCCCAAAGTGCTGGGATTACAGGCTGAGCCACCGAGCCCCACCCAAACCCTGCATTTTAACTGGAATCCCAGGTAATGCCTTCGCACAGCCACACTTGAGAAGCAATGCTCTAGAAAGCCAGTTGCTGTAGCATGAATCAGTACTCCATTCTTTTTTATGGCTGAATATTATTCCACTGTGTGGATATGCCACATTTTGTTTATCCATTTGGTGGACATTTGAGTTGCTTCTGCCTTCTGGCTTTTGTAAGTAATGGTGCTATGAACATTGGTGTATAAATATTTTTTTAGTACCCATTTTCAATTACTTGGGGTATATTCCTAAAAATAAAACTGTTAGGGCATATATTTAACTTTTTGAGGAATCGTCAAACTGTTTTTCACAATAGTGGCACCGTTTTATATTTCTACCAGCAAGGAACAAGGGTTCTAATGTTTCCATCCTTCTTAGCATAGTCATGCTACAACATGGAAGAGTCTTGAGAACATTATGCTAAGTGAAGAAAGACAGACAAAAAAAGTCCCATGTTTTAGGATTCCATCTATATGAAAATCCAGGATAGCAAAATTCATAGAGACAGAAGGCAGATTGGTGGTTGCCATAGGCTGATGGAAGCAGGGAAAGGGGAGTGACTGCTTAAGGTATAGGTTTTCTCTGGGAAAGATGAAAATGTTTTGGATCTTGATAAAAGTAGTCATTGCAGAACATTTGAATGTACTAAATGTTAATTGAATCATATACTCTAAAATGGTTAATTTTATGTTACATGAATTTCACCTCAATAAAAAATTTACTGCTATTAAACAAAAAAAAGAGAAAGAAAGAAAGAAAGAAAAGAAAGAAAGCCAGTTGCTGCTCATGTTCCTGCTCAAGTGAGTTTCATAGTAAGTAAATTTCAATATTACTTACTATGTGATACTCATTTATTCAACAAGTATTTCTCTACCACCTACTATGTTCAAGGATATGCTTGAACACAACATTTATATGCATAAAAACACAACATTAAAGAAGACATGGTCAGCCAGGCTCGGTAGCTCAGCCTGTAATCCCATGCCTTTGGGAGGCTGAGGTAAGTGGATTGCCTGAACCCGCGGGTTCGAGACCTGCCTGGGCAACTTGGCGAGACCTCATCTCTACAATAAAAATCAAAAATTAGCCGGGCGTGGTAGCGCACGCCTGTAGTTCCAGCTACTTGGAAGGCTGAGGCGGAAGGATTGCTGGAGCCCAGCAGGTCGAGGCTGCGGTGGCGGCCACTGCACTCCAGTCTGGGTGACAGAGTGAGACTCCAACTCAAAAAAAAAAAAAAAGAAGACATGGTCTCAGGCTCCTTGAGGAACGTGTCGTTTATAGGAGGGGTAGACCATGGATACCAGCAGCCAGGATACCGAGCAGGGTCTTCTGAGTGGCATTATTGTTGGCATTCATAGAGGATACTTCCTACTAGGAAGATGACAATGGTTGCTTATAAAAAGAAGTTTACAGTTCCAGAAATGACTTTAGATGGTCCTCTTTCTAGAGACATAACAGAATATACTGGAAAGACCTTCTTCTTTGAAAACAGAGAGACCAAATTCAAATCCAGACAGATGATCTTGGGAGTGTTACTTATATTCTTTGAAGCTAACTTCCTCATCTACAAAAGAACATAATACCTATGTTTCAGAGTTATTCAGAGGATCAGAGAGAATGTGTGTATGGTGACTGGTATATAGTAAGTGCTCAACAAGTGGTATTGTTGTTCTGTTCTTGTTTCTGAGATTCTCCATGACCTACACCCATCTCTCTCTATCCAGGAATATGGCAGCAGTTGCTTGAATGTAGCCACACTTAGGAGTGGCTGGATTTGACCTCAAAAGATTCCAGTGACTTGTCCCTAGTCATTACTCTGACTTGTAGCACTTTCTTCATACTTCCATCTTGAGTAGAGCATGAAACCTGAAAATTATGTGCATTTCTGTGAAAATCACTGTACACTATGATATTTTTCTTGCCTTCTTGTTTCTTTGACTGTTGGGCTATGGGACACTTTCTTTTTCTTTAATCTGTACAGAACCCAGAGGATAATACTAAACTGTTTTATGTTTATGCAATACTGTAGATCTGATTCTTTGAAATATTTTGAGTCTAGACGGAATGAGTGATTTTCATTTGGATAATAGGTATTGTGTAAACGTGGTCTTTATTCCTCTCATTTAATCTATATCAATTTGAGCCTGCGCTCATCTTATATCTGGTAATGCCAGTAGCCATCAGGATTCAGAACTTGGAATGAATCTTCTCTCTCCTCTCCCTTCCCCTTCCTCCTCCTTCTCCTCCTTCTGCTCATTCTTCTTCTTTCTTTCCCCCCTCTCAAGGTTATTCAAGTTTTCATTACCTTCCCTTAGGAACTGGACCTTTGACTAGATTAACTTGGCATCAGGAAAACCTGAAAATATTTTTAAAATTTTAACAACTTAGAAAATTGTAGGCTGGGCTCGATGGCTCAGCCTGTAATCCCAGCACTTTGGGAGACCGAGGCGAGAAGATTGCCTGAGCCCACGGGCTTGAGAACCACCCTGGCAACTTAGCGAAACCTCGTCTCTACAATAAATCAAAAATTAGCCAGGTATGGTAGCATGTACCTGTAGTTCCAGCTACTTGGAAGGCTGAGGCAGAAGGATCGCAGGAGCCCAGTGGGTCGAGGCTGCAGTGGCCAGGAGCGTGCCACTGCCCTCCAGCCTTGGTGACAGAGTGAGACTCCAACTCAAAGAAAAGAAAAGAAAATAGTAGATTTATATGCTCCTGTTTCTTTACAGAGAAAAAGAAAGTGTCCCATAGCCCAACAGTCTAAGAAACAAGAAGGCAAGAAAAATATCATAGCAATGACTCTTGAATACCACTAGGCTAAGGCTCAAAGTATCTGATTCTGCAATGGACAGACCCATGGAAACAGAGCCCTACAAAATCAGTATTACTATAAATTTGGGGTGATTGCATACCTTATCACCTCTAATTCTTTTTTATTAATGTGTTATTTATACATAGTTATTATAATTATTAACAGAGACTAACTCTGGGAAATAGAGATGTATAGCTATCTTTCCCAAAAGCATGCACAAATAGGAATAAGATATACAGCAGAAGTAATGGTAAGTAAGCAGACATAGAAAAATGTTATTTTTCTGCTTTTAACAGACAACATTTGATGTGATAAGTGTATTTGTAAAATCTGTCCCCTGGGCTATAGCTTGATAAGACTTTGATAACCTGCCTAAAAACACACTCCATCTTATTTATTAAGCAAGCTCAACTCTATAAAACACAGCTTAGAATGGACAAAGCACACCCATTAACATATACGTGCTTGAAAGGACACAAAAGAGAAGCCCCTCAAACCTTCCCTCCAAGCTTCCTGAATCCTCCTTGAAATGCAGCTTGTTAACACATTTGGTTAACGAATTCCAGCCCATAGTCCTAGAAATAAGAAGTTACATATCAGAAAATATAATGAGCCTGGCACACTCAAAAGCAGCAGAGGGACACCTGACAGCCTCATTATGAGAAGCTACTCAGAAGAACTCCAAAGCACACTCTCTGTGGCCTGTCAACCTATAGCCTCTGAAGATGCCACTGTTCTACAACACAGCACACTCACTGATGTTCATCATTATGATTTTGAGTCACCAAGAAAAAAGTTATCACTTAAGTGGAGAAGCAGTGTGGTGACATTGAAAGAGCATTGAAATCAAGTCAGAAAGACCTGGATTGTAGTCCTAACTGCCATTCACTGGCTCTGTGACCTTGAGTCAATTATTTAACCTCCCCACTTGGAAGGGTCTCACCCTTCACTAGCATTAGCAACATCTGCAAAATGGGAAGAATACTTACCTGAAAATGATAACAATGATGAAAAGGGATCATGTTTTTAAAGGATCCAGTACTGTGCTCGGTATATAGGAACTGCTCAATCAGTGGAGGTTATTATTTGTCATGATAGAAAGTTCTGTGTGTTCTACTTATCAAGAATATCATCCTGCATAGCAAGAAACATTACAAGATTATCACTGCTGGGATTTTCTTCTATGAGGTGCTAACTGGGCCAGTTTATGACAGTGGGTGACATGGCTTGCTTGAAATGGTAGGCATAAAAATCAAATGGCCATGCATGGCCATATAAACTAGAAGAAGAATGTGAGTATAGATCCTCTCAGACTAGGAAACCTAGAAAGAGTTGGGGACAGGATAGATAGTTGTGTCTCAGGATAGAGAGTTGTATCTCAGGGGATGAATTCGGGCAGGAATAGAATACTCCCAGGTTCCCAGGTCCTACTTTAAAGTTGGGACCTAGGACCCTGTGGTGACCATGGATTGACATGCATACAATTTAGAAAAATACATTTTTTAGAGTTTTTTTCACAAGGGATTAGTGTTTAGAAGTTTTCAGAGTAAAAACTCTTTATATAATGGATTGTATTGCCTTGCGAAAGTAGTGAGTTTTCCATCAACAGAAGGGTGTATTCATATGTAACTTTAAAACCTCTTGAAATAGATGCTATTGAATGGATTTAAGCATGACTGGAAAACTAAATTAAATTACTTTATCATAGTCCTTTCCAAAGCTAAACCAATTAGTAAAATTACTTATGTGAAATAATTTATAATTTCATTAAAATGCTAAGTAAATAAGATGCTATTGTAAATAGTTTATTTTTCTGAATATAAAATGAATTTGGCCTGGCATGGAGGTTCATGCCTGTAATTCCAGCACTTTGGGAGACAGAGGTGAGAGGATTGCCTGAGCCCAGGGGTTCAAGATCAGCCTGGGCAACTTGGTGAGACCTTGTCTCTACAATAAGTAAAAAAAATTAGCTGGGCATAGTGGTGTGTGCCTGTAGTTCCAGCTACTTGGAAGGCTGAGGCAGAAAGAGTGCCTGAGCCCAAAAGATCGACGCTGTGGTGCCCACGAGCATGCCACCTCATTCCAGCATGGGCGACAGAGTGAGACTCAAACTTAAACAAAATAAAAACATAAATAAAATAAAATAGAATTTTAACTAACTGAAGAAATTTATAAGGTATCAAAAATATATACAAGAGGAAATAAGTAATTGTGATCCTACTCTTTCTGAGACAGCCATCATAAACGTTTGCCTTCTGCATTTTTTCCATAGATTTTTCCAAAGTTGAGACTGCATTGTACATAAAATTGTTATCCAGCCATTTTTGATTGTTGTAATATAATAATATTTATGCCATCAGAATATGTTTTGGGGCTGGACGCTGTGGCTCACACCTATAATCCCAGCACTTAAGGAGGCTGAGGCAGGAGGATTGCTTGAGCCCAGAAGTTGAGACCAGACTAAGCAACATAGCAAGACTTCATCTCTATAAAAAAATCAAAAAATTAGCCAGGTCTGGTGGTACACACCTAGAGTCCCAGCTACTCAGGAGGCTAAGGCCAAAGGATCACCTGAGCCCAGGAGGCTGAGGCTGTGGTAAGCCATGATTGTGCCACTACAGTCCAGCCTGGGCGACAGTGAGACTATTCCTCAAAAAAAAAAAAAAAAAAGTTTTAGACATTACTTTAAGAGTTACACATAGCCGGGTTCGGTGACTCAGCCTGTAATCCCAGCACTTTGGGAGGCTGAGGTGAGTGGATTGACTGAGCCCGCGGGTTCGAGACCTGCCTGGGCAACTTGGTGAGACCTCATCTCTACAATAAATAAAAAATAAATTAGCCAAGTATGGTAGCACACACCTGTAGTTCCAGCTACTTGGAAGGCTGAGGTGAAAGGATCGCCGGAGCCCAGAAGGTTGAGGCTGCGGCGGGTGGAAGCGGCCACTGCACTCCAGTCTGGGTGACAGAGTGAGACTCCAACTCACAAAAAAAAAAAAAAGAGTTATACATATTGCATTTTTTAAATACATTACATTTGGACTCCAAGACCACATGCCCACGTGGAAATTCTGCTCTGCCCCTCCCAGCTATGTGAATTTGTGCAATTTACTAACACCTCTATGCATGTTCCTCACCTGTAATGTGAATAATAGTATTGTATACCTCAAAGTTTTATTATGAGGATTTAATGAGTTAATACATGTAAAATACTTAAAAGAGTAGCTGGTACAAAGTAAATGCTCAATAAGTCTTAATTATTATTTCTAGTATCTATTTTCCTGATATGAGCCATTTAGATTACTTTCCATTTTTAACCGTTACTAATCATTCTGTGATAAACATCTTTGCAGTAAATGAGTCCTTAAAGATATTCCTCACAATCCAAACTCTTCAGCTATTTTTAAATTTGTGTCAGCTGTTAATTTTTAGCTATAAAGCAATGGGTGAACAGATATTATTCATGTGGAATCATGAGCTTTGTTAATATGGTTTTTTAAAAGAAAGAAGACTAGGCAACCCTCTTTCAGGTCTCCTCCCACTTGGGAGTTTTTTTGTCTTCTTAATAAACTCCTGCTTTCTAAAAAAAAAGAAAGAAAGAAAGAAGACTGTTTCTATTTTTTTCTTTTTTTTTAATTGTGGTACAATACACATGCATTTTATTGTAAGTGACATTGAGTATGTTCACAATGTTGTGCAATTTGCCAGCAGGTTTTCAGGCCGCTGACCTCAAAGATAGTCAAATAAAATGCATAGAATGGAAGAAAGAAAAAGCAAACTTTATTAATCCCAAAATGTCTCTCATGAAAAATAAAAATATATATATTTTCTCATTCTTAAACTTCACTAGGAAACCATTGGGTTCAATCGCCAAGTGATAGCCATCTTAAATCTTTTCTGGAACATATATGTGAACTTAGAACTTCAACTGCATAGGTCTGTCTAGTCAGAAGGAGGAAAGAAGAAAGAAGACTAGCACCCAAAGAATTCAGGCATTGTGGAAGGAAGGTGGTTAGCATAAATCACCCTATTTAGTCCTTACAGAGATGATCCGTCATAACAATTGTCTTCCAGATGTGAAAACTAAGGTTTGCAGATGTGATGTCATTTGTCTAAATGCACACAGCTAAAACGTGACAGACTTGGATTTACCTAATCCTCCAGGTCTGTGCTTCCTTGTTGAAATAAACGTGTAATATTATCCTAACAGAAAGAGATTCTCTGAAAGTTAGAACAGAAGCTCCAATAACCGTCTAGACAGAACATCCTAAGTCTACTAATTAGAGAATCCAGTTCCTTTGCAACTTTTCTTACTGTTTGATATGGCCTTTCTAATGTTCCATCCCCTATTTCTGTCAGCTTATCACCTGGGTTATCCTGATGGATTTGGCATTAGCACTCTCCATTCCATGCCCAAACATACACAAGCTTGTTGACTTGACAAGAACTTGCTTGTAGAGCTGCTTCACATGAACCAAAATCACAGATCTCTCTTTTTCTATCACAGTTTTTTTTTCATGTTTGATAGCAAACACAGATTAAGGAGAGAGGGAAAAAATGTTTTTTGTCAGAAGAGTCACCGGGATTTCATGTTAGAAGTTTACAGTGGGAAATGGAGTCTTGTGTTCATAAATTCATTCTGCCCAAAGCCTTGTGTTTTATCTCTCGGGTCCTTGAGCTGTTGATGAGACTCCATTTTTCATTTGCAATACAGAAATAATTGAAACCTGTGGCCCTGGGGCATATTCACCTAGCACTTTCATATGAAAAGTGTTTTTTAAAAGTCATGCACGCAGGTATGAAGCCCCTAGTACTTCACTAAGCACAATAAAAGCAAAATGCTAGTACTAAGTAGAAGCCAGCTGCCTTGTTATGAACATGGTTCCCTCATCCCACCAGCCCAGAGCGGATTAGTCTGCTGTGATTGCTGAGTTCCACTTCTCTGACACTAATTCAGCTGGACTGCAGGAATGTCCTGTAAGTCACTAGTATTAGAAGCCACTAAAGTTGTGAATATGTTGCCTCCTAGTAGGTTGCCTATTCCTACCATCTGACTTCTCTGTTACTAACTTTTCTCTGAAGAGGCCCTTTTCTGCTTCCCCTTTTTTTAACCTTACCTTTTTTGCCCCCCCCCCCATTCCACCCACATCACAACCCTCTGAGACAAGGGAGTGGTTTTCCTGAGACTTTACCAACCTTCTTTCAGGAAAAATAAAAAGAGCTAGCAAATACTGTCAACCTTGGCGGGGGGAGGTGGGGGTTGGGGGGGGTGGAATCTTCCTTCCTAGATTATCACAACTGACAACACTACCATTTAGTCTAAGCAGAAATGACATATTTTAAATCAGTCTTCAACTTTTAAGTGGAACCAGAGTATCACAGTCCTGTATCCAGTGCATTGCTTCAGTGGGGTGTGATACCATGTGCCCACAGAGCACAATAGTCATTTTTTCAGAGTGACATTCATCTACCCAGACAAAATTAACTTCATCGGCAGGATCGAGGTCACAAAACAGTGGCCATGAAGATTCACAATGACAACTTCATTAAAATCTAGAATCTTCCAGGGCGTTTTACAGAAAAACTGTGAAAAGTTAAACTGTATTTCCCTTTCTTTCTCGCTCACTCTCCCATAATGATATCAATATTCCAAGTAACGTGAGTGCTTCACAGCTTGTAACAGTAAAAATATGTCAGTGTAGTCTTTAAACAAATAAGAAATAAGTGTAAACAAGAAAAAAAGCGTTGGAGAGGCATCTTATGATTTTCATGATAGAAATACTAGTAACTATTGTAACCAAAAAATAAGAGCAGTTAGTATGATTATCATATGGAAATCTTCTAAGGATTGCTTCTAATGACATTATGACAGCCTAGTGTCTTCCAGATAGTTGGCCTAGTAAAATACTCAGTGCTTCTTAAATCATTCCACCAAGATGGTTGCTTATTACGGACCATAAGATTCAATTTTCTAGGGTGTGACTACAGAATATTTAAAAATCAGCTTATAGAATAATTTGCATTATGCAAATAGTTAAGAAAAAAGTAACTGAAATCTATCCTTTAGGCAATTTGGAAAACATCTATCAAAATTATAAATGAATATACCTTTAATATAGCAATTCTATATTTAGAAATTTAGTCTAATGAAATACACATGTGCGGAATGACATATATACAAAATTACCCATGACATCATTGCTTGTCATAGTAAAATATTTGAAAATATTTAGATTTCCATTAAGAATAAGTTGTTGGCTGGGCTCGGTGGCTCAGCCTGTAATCCCAGCGCTTTGGGAGGCCGAGGCGAGTGGATTGCTTGAGCCCGCGGGTTCGAAACCCGCCCGGGCAACTTGGTGAGACCTCATCTCTACAATAAATCAAAAATTAGCTGGGCGTGGTAGCGCATGCCTGTTGTTCCAGCTACTTGGAAGGCTGAGGCGGAAAGATCGCCAGAGCCCAGCAGGGCGAGGCTGCGGTGGCCAGGAGTGTGCTGCTGCACTCCAGTCTGGGTGACAGAGTGAGACTCCAACTCAAAAAAAAAAAAAAGAATAAGTTGTTTAAATCAATTGTGGTAGATCCATGCAGTACAATATGAAGCCATAAAAAAATGAGAACATTCTATACGAATTGATATAGAAAGCTCTATAAGATATAGTGTTAAATTTAAAAAGCATAAATTATCTCTGGAAATCAACACAGGAAGCTACTAACATTGCCTGCGAGGAGGGGAACTAGGTGTCTGGGGGGTGGGGGGCTCAAAGATGGGAGAGAGCACTTTCTAAGTGTTCTGAATTTTGAATGATAAGAAATAGTCTGGTTGGTTAGATCAAAACAACTTATACAGAAAGTGGCTCAAAAAGCAAAACATTATAATCCATGTACCCTTCAAACTGCCTCACAACAGAAAAACTGCGCTATATACTATAAATGTTTTCAAACTCCAAGATAACAAATTTAGTAAAAAGAAAAAAATCAAAGCAACAAATAAAGGCTTTGTTTATATAATATCTAATACACACACACACATAATGCCGATTTAATTTTTTGTCTTTGTAGGTATCATTATTTGTTTTTTCTTTTTTTTTTTTGACAGGGACCCCCAAACTATCTTTATTACACATTTTCACCAGCAGTGGAGGAGGCACAGACTTGGGGCACCCCCTTTCTTTTTCTTTTCTTTTCTTTCCTTTTTTTTTTTTTTCTGAGTCAGAGTCTCACTCTGTCTCCCAGGCTGGAGTGCAGTGGCACGCTCATGGTCACTGCAACCTCAGCCTGCCGGCTCAGGTGATCCTTCCACCTCAGGCTTCCAAGTAGCTGGAACTAAAGGGGTGTGCCACCACACCCAGCTAATGTTTTGATTTATTGTAGAGATGCTGTCTCGCCAAGTTGCCTGAGCTGGTCTCGAACCTGTAAGCTCAGGCAATCCCCTCACCTCGACCTCCCAAAGTGCTGGAATTATAAGCATGAGTCATGATGCAGGCCCAAGAATTTCCTTTTTTAGAATGATACATGAAGCACTCAATAGCTGCTTTCCGAGCTCAGTAAAATAGTAAACATTCAAATGTGGAATGAAAACAGCGGAGCAGCTGGATACAATTTAACTTTCCATGAAAAAGTCCTGAGACATAGATGACTTATCCTCTTCATACATATGAGTAGCTTCTGTTATGGTCAGGAAGTTTAACATGTAAGGACAGAGTCAGAAAAGACACCCCACTTCCCTCAAAACTCCATCTCCCTCTCTATGCACACCTCACACCTTCCCCAGCCCAAAAAGAAGGAAACACAGGAGGAGTGCTTTTCACAAGATTCCATAATTTATGGTTGAATTAAATGATGGCTTGCTGGATATAAGCTGCTTGTGTAATACGTGTTCTATTTTTAGTGAGTTTAGAAACATGTTGCTTAACACTTGTGAGAAAATGATTGTAGATTCTACTAGGATCTCATTCACATACTTGGTCCATCTATTTAAATGTAGACATAAAATTGTACATCTTCCCAAACTAGCAAAGTATACTTTGGTGAAAGGTGAAATAGGGAATGACTTTTTTATTTTATTTTATTTTATTTTGAGTGGTGGGGTACAAGTGGGGATTTACTACATAAGTAGGTCGCATGCAGGTGAAGTTTGGGCTTCTAGCTGGCCCTCTCTCCCCTGATAGTGGACAAGGAACCCAGCATGTTGCCATGTGACTCCCTCCCTAGGACTGTCCAGTGTCTGCTGATCCCACTCTTGTGCTAGTGTGACCAGTGATCAGGACCTGCTTATGACTGAGAACCTGTGGAATTCAGTTCTTGTTTCTGTGATAGTTCACTGAGTGTAATGGTCTCCAGCTGCATCCAAGTTGCTGCGAAGGCCATGATTTTGTTCTTCTTCATGGCTGCATGATATCCGGGATTAAAAAAAAAAAAAAGCAGTGGAAGTGAGGACAGAATAGGGAGAATGTGGTTGAAAGTAACTTCAGCCTTGAGGACTCCCTTCTCACCTGAGAGACATTGAACTTCAGAAATAAGATGCTCTCCCATGTGAGACAGCTAGATCGCAGGGAGAAAGTAGACTGCGTAAGAGAAGGCATGCATGGTCGTTAATTAGTGTATATTCCATGCAAATCTGAGTGAATCACAGGAAGGAGACATCAGTGAGGCCCACTACCTAGGGAATATCCGGACTGCAAAAATGGAAGA
Organism: Cephalopachus bancanus; assembly: GCA_027257055.1. Classification (NCBI taxonomy): domain Eukaryota; kingdom Metazoa; phylum Chordata; class Mammalia; order Primates; family Tarsiidae; genus Cephalopachus; species Cephalopachus bancanus. Next base: position 192,664 of record JAPVLO010000160.1, on the reverse strand, counting down.
ACAGTGTAATCACAAATAGAACATCAAGAATATTCTGAAAAGCTATAATGGTCTCATCTCTGACAATTTGATAAAGTGAATTTCCATCTTTGCTTCCATGCTTTTTTTTAACATCCATTGGACATACAAGTTTCATAAAGCAATAAGCCTTCAGAGGAATAATATATACTTTGCAAATGAAAGCTCATTTGCTGAATCAGAGAGATCACTTTTCATGTGTTTTAGAGGAACTTTAATTGTACGTAGAAAAACAGACTGGGCGTGGTGGCTCACGCCTATAATTCCAGCACTTTGGGAGGCCGAGATGAAAGGATTGCCTGAGCCCATAGGTTCAAGACCAGCCTGGGCAACTTGGTGAGACCTCATCTCTACAATAAATCAAAAAATTAGCCTAGCTTGGTGGCATGTGCCTGTAGTTCCAGCTACTCGGAAGGCTGAGGCAGAAGGATCGCCTGAGCCTACCAGGTAGGGGCTGTGGTGGTTGGGAGCGTGCCACTGCTCCAGCCTGGGTGACATAGTGAGACTCCTACACACACACACACACACACACACACACACACACACACACACAAAGAACCAGCCTCTATTTCTGTTGCGTCATTGTGTCTCTTTTGACAACCAGAGTAGTGGATATGATTTTTTAGCATCTGTATGTCACTACTTTATGCTATAAAGAATTCGTCTGCCTCGTAGTTTGCAAGCCCACACACTTTCAAATGTCTGGCACACACAATGGAAATAATTAGTCAGTACTTTACCTCATACATGGAGACAAGGCGGGGAGAAACATAAATATGTTAACATAAAATGAACTGGTGAGGCCAGGCACACTGGCTCACACCTACAATCCCAGCACTTTGGGAGGCTGAGGTGAGAGGATTACTTGAGCCCAGAAGTTTGAGACTAGCCTAGGCAACATAGCAAGACTTCATCTCTACAAAATATTTTTTAAAAGCTGGGCATGGTGGCACATACTTATAGTCCTAGCTACTTGGAAGACTGAGGCAGGAGGATTGCTTGAGCCCAGGAGTTAGAGGCTGTGGTGAGCCAGCTGGGTGACAGAGTGAGACCCTAACCAAAAAAAAAAAAAAAAAAAAACTAGTAAGAGCAATTTTATTGTTGAAAAGTATAAAATTCCACAGAAACCATCCTGTGCTCTCACATATAACTCGTACACCAAAATTTTTTACTCATTAGCACCATATGGACTTTTATACACTTGAGGATTAAATTATCAAGATGTCAGTGCATTTCTCTTATGGCAATTGTTCATGAAATGATATCTCTTTTGATATATAAGGAAATTCAATTCTGTAAAGTGAAGAAAAATGAAACCTAGGTCTTATATTGAATCATACTTCAAAAGGCTCATCTGACAAAATGGCAGGTTTTTATGAATCTCACATACACTTATTCCTCACCAAATTTTGACTGTCTGGTCAAATAACTTCTCAGAAATGATAACAGTTTGTTTTTGATAAGTATAAACAACCAAAAAATAGGCCAGATGCAATATAGCCCAGTGTGTCAATAAGATCTTTGGAAATCAGTCTTGAGGCTGGGCTGGGTGGCTCAGCCTATAATCCCAGCACTTTGGGAGGCCGAGGTGAGTGGATTGCCTGCACCCGCAAGTTTGAGACCCGTCTGGACAACTTGGCAATAAATAATTTTATTGGCTCTACAATAAAATAAAAATAAAATAACTGGGCATGGTAGCTCACATCTGTAGTTCCAGCTACTTGGAAGACAGGCAGAAGGATTGCCGGAGTCCAGCAGGTCGACTGGCGTGGTGGTGAGCGTGCGTGCCACTGCACTCCAGCCTGAGCAAAGGAATGAGACTCCAACTCAAAAGAAAAGAAAAGAAAATCAGTCTCTATAGATAGGAAAGAGGATATTGATCACCTTTGGAATCACTTTCCAACTCTATTACTTGTCAACTTTAAGGAGTTAATAATGATTTAGGTCCATAAATATGTAACTATAAGTGTATTTCTTGGCATGAAGTTTTAGAATTTCCAAGAGATTTACCACAAATTCCGTAGTCCTTTAATTATGATGTAAATTATAGTAGTAGCAACTAGTAGCCAATACAAAATCTGGGGTTTTTGGGGGGCAGGGATTGAAGTCTCACTCCATTGTCCAGGCTGGAATGCAGTGGCACGCTCACCACCACCCCAGTGTCGACCTGCTGGGCTCTGGCGATACTTCCAGCTATCCATTAGCCTTCCAAGGAGCCGGAACTACAGGCGGGCACTACCATGCCCAGCTAATTTTTTTTTAATTTTTTTGAGTTGGAGTCTCACTCTGTCACCCAGGCTGGAGTGCAGTGGCACGCTCCCGGCCACTGTAGCCTCGACCTGCTGGTCTAAGGCAGTCCTTCCACCTCAGTCTTCCAAGTAGCTGGAACCACAGGTGTGCGCTACCATGCTCGGCTAATTTTTTTTTTGTATTGTAGAGATGAGGTCTCGCCAAGTTGCCCAAACGGGTCTCGAACCCTCAGGCTCAAGCAATTCACTCACCTCAGCCTCCCAAAGCACTGGGATTATAGGCTGAGCCACCGAGCCCGGCTTAATTTTTTATTTTTATTGTAGAGACAAGGTCTTGCCAAGTTGCCAGGGCTGGTCTCAAACTCACAGACTCAGGCAATCCACTTGCCTCAACCTCCCAAAGTGCTGAGATGACAAGCTGAGCCAAAGGGCCAGGCCACAAAATCTTTTTAAATAAATAATTTTGAGTAGCACCATCCACAGTCTAATTGGTAGAACAATTGATATCAAATAAGATTATGTTGCCTGGATTAAAACAGTCCTTCAAAAAACTTTGAATTTAGTAGCTATTCCTACAAATTTTTGTTTTCTGCAGTTTCTCCACAACTGCTGTTCCATCAGCTATCTTCTCTTTTTTTTTTTTTTTTTTTTTTTTTTGAGTTGGAGTCTCACTCTGTCGCCCAGACTGGAGTGCAGTGGCTGCTCCCGGCCACCTCGATCTGCTGGGCTCCGGTGATCCTTCTGCCTCAGCATTCCAAGTAGCCGGAATTACAGGCATGCGCTACCACACCCGGCTGATTTTTTTATTTATTGCAGAGATGAGGTCTTGCTGCCCAGGCGGGTCTCGAACCCGCGGGCTCAGGCAATCCACTCACCTCAGCCTCCCAAAGGCGCGGAATTACAGGCTGAGCCACCGAGCCCGGCTGCTATCTTCTCTTTTTTCTTTCCTTTTTTCTTCTTGAGACAGGGTTTCACTCTGTCACCCACACTGGAGTACAGCAGTGTGATCATGGCTGACAGCAGCGTTGAACTCCTGGGGCTCAAGTGATCCTCCTACCTCAGCCTTCCAAGTAGCTGGGACTACAGGGGCCCACTACCATGCCCAGTTAATTTTTCAATTTTTTATAGTGACGGGGTCTTGATTTGCTGCCCAGGCTGCTCTCAAACTTCTGAGCTCAGGCAATCCTCCTGCCTTGGCCTCCTAAAGTGCTGGGATTACAGACGTGAGCCTCTGTGCCTAGCCTCCTTCATGTTTTTTATTCACCAAATATCTTTGAAGCACCTTCAAGGCACTAAAACAAGAGTGGCAAACAAGACAAAAATGGTGCAGCCCAGGTATAATTATCTTTGGGACTTCATTAATCACCAGGTGCTCATACCACTCCTAATTTATCAAGGTTTTAAAAGTGATAATTCTCCTCTTTTCAATCCAAGGTTTATTCAACTAAACATAAAATCCCATTTCTTAAAGTCAAGACCTCAAAATAATTTTAGAGTCCTGGCAAATGTGACCTTTCAGTCTGTTAGCGTCTTCCCTCAGCCTGTCCATCCTCGGTCAGGATTACTTTTCACATCTGTCTTAACACCCTTCTGACTTTGTCCCATCTTTTATGTAGACCATATTTTAATGAATGTGTTCATTAGTTAATTGCATATGCATAGTAGACTATATTTAACTTCTAAAACACATGCCTCACTGTCTTGATGAAAAACAAAATATTAGTTAAATTCAGTGCTTTTTTTTAAAACTAATTTCCGAATTTTCAATTTTTGTGTGGATGCTTTAATGTTGTATGAAATATTATTTCTGCATTTCTGGATTTCAAACCAATAAAACCTCCAAAAAACTAGAGAGGTAACCAAAAGCTGCCGCCAAAAAGATGTTTAAAACAAACTATTATCCAGTCCTACTTTATGTAATAAAAAAACTGACATTTAAAAGTAGAAAATGGTATAATCTTGGTGTAAAGAATAGTCTTAATTTAAACTGAATCAATTCTACAATGAAAAACTCACTGTGTTTTCCTAATATTTTTGTTTCACCATACATGGGTAAAAATCATGAATCACTACTTAAGAATGACAAAAAAACAGTTCTCAGTAAAGGAATTTGGAGGAAAGATGAAAGAGACTATTCCACTGAACAGTCTGCAAAGCAGAGAGATGCAAGCCTTCAGTGTAAACGAAAAAATATCTGTTTCAGAGAACATGGGTGCAGGAGGGTTGCTTATAGAGAAAGTTCCCATCAAGGTTCCCAATCAGATCTGTTTATGCAAATAAATTTTAAAAATCCGAAGTTGCTTAGTTCTGATTAGTCAACACAGCTGAGTTTGCTTGGTCTTTGAAGATAACTTCTGATTGGTGAGCTTTGATGCGTTGGATCAAATAAGCTCTGAAAGTCCCAAACTTGAACAGAGTTGTGGATTTTGGGAAACTCAGAGTATCATGTGTGACCTCTAGTCAGCAAACGGCTGTTGGCTCTATTTCATTTTATTTTATTATTTTATTATTTTATTTTATTTTTTGAGTTGGAATCTTACTCTGTCGCCCAGACTGGAGGGCAGTGGCATGCTCCCGGCCACCACAGCCTCGACCTGCTGGGCTCCGGCGATCCTTCCACCTTGGCCTTCCAAGGAGCCGGAACTACAAGCATGTGCTACCACGCTCAGCTAGTTTTTGATTTATTGTAGAGACGAGGTCTCGCCAAGTTTCCTGGGCTGGTCTCAAACCCACGGGCTCAGTCCATCCACTCGCCTCAGACTCCCAAAGTGCTGGGATTACAGGCTGAGCCACCAAGCCCGACCTGTTGGCTCTATTTTAAATGAGTTAGCCACTCAGGATCCATCTCGAAGGACTGGCTCTTTCACAGGAACTGCTAGTATACACGAATGACACCAAATCTAGACATGCCAACTATTTTAGAACTTGCATTTGAGAGCTATTTGAGAAAATGTTGCTACCTTTATTTTAAATTTTGTGAAAATAAAGTAAGATTAGGTCTTGCTAATTAAAATAATTATTGTAAAACCTAGAAAATATTATAGCTCTGCTTCTAGGTGAGGTCTTAATAAAGTCATTTTGGAAATTAGAAAATCTAGCCTATTCTTTAAAAAAAGCAACTTCTAAGAGCTTCCAACACCTCAGGATAAACCATTTGAGGGTTTGTCAGCTGTGTTGGAGAACCTTGAAGATTTGATGGAGTCGTGTCTAAGACCTCAAGCTGGATCAGCAGGGGAGTAAAATGTCTGTTACTTATCCAGTGGTTTGACTTGTATGCTCTCTCAAAAATGAATTCCAGATGCAGAAATCACAAGCTTTCCAAAAACACTCTCAGGCAGGCAGACAATATAACCTTTCTGTTAATAATGAAAAAAACCTTTGACGGACTGCTTCATAGCTGTATTCCTGTATTCCTGCTCCTCCCATGTATGAATGGGAGACAGTCACTGCACAGGAATTCTCATTCCAACCATAAGCGAAAATAGAACCGTGATGCCTCCACGTTTGAAATGATGCCCTTTTCAGAAATGCCTGCTCAACACAATATGGATAAAAATGGATTATGTACCCATTTAAATTATTTCTAATTTTTCTTCTAGATATAAAAGTTTACCTGCTACTTTTCCAAACCAAAAAAAAATGCAATTTGAGATAAAAGTGAAGTAAGTTGATCTCATCATGTGGGGTAAATTTAGGAGAATATTGACTTTGGTTTTGTTAGTTATTAAAGTTAATTTATAGAATCAAGAACAGATGCTGTGGCTCCCACCTGTAATCCCAGCTCTTTGAGAAGCTGAGGTGAGAGGATTCCTTAAGCTCAGGAGTTTGAGACCAGCTTGGACAACACAGCAAGACCTCATCTCTTTAAAAAAACTTATGGAAAGTTTTACTCAGGCCCGGTGTGGTGGCTCATGCCTATAATCCCAGCACTTCGGGAGGCCAAGGTGAACCCTGAGCCCATGGGTTCGAGACCAGTCTGCATACCTTGATGAGCCCTCATCTCTACAATAAATCAAAACATTAGCCAGCCAGGTGGTGTACACCTGTAGTTCCAGCTACTTGGAAAGCTGAGGTGGAAGGACCACCTGAGCCCAGCAGGTCGAGGCTGTGATGGCTGTGGGCGTGCCACTGCACTCCGGCCTGGACAACAGAGTGAGACTCCAACTCAAAAAAAAAAAAAGGAAGTTTCCGCTCAGAAAAATATATAATTTAATAATAAAGGTGCTATGTCAAAAATAAATATCAACAATTATGTCATTTGTAAATATATATTTTTTTTAAAAAGCCTTTAAAAAAGTGATAGATACATGGATTATTTTGTGTTAACATATGTATACACCCATAAACACATATGCAAAACTATAAAATGCTTCATCAAACAAAATAAATTGCATCTTTGCTCTGTTTTCCAGTTATATGTTAGAAATTTTACACCATGTAATGTGTTCTGAACCTCTACTGCTGATAGTAAAAAAAAAATTATGGTAATTACAGTATATGACAAAAGGAATTCATAATAACTTGTATTATGCATGACAGTTTATGAGTTTAATTGAGAAAACAATGAAGTATCTTATTCTGTTATTAGTCACATACATTAAATATATAATATTACATTATGTTACATTAAATATACGTTTTGATTTACCAGACTTAAGTTCTCCTGGGACATTTCCTCTCTGACAAAGGAATTCATCAGGATGGGAAAAAATACGCTTATTCAGGAAACAATGGATTAATTATAAAACCTCAAACTCAGAACTCAGCAACCTAGTTTCTGTCTACACGTACACAAAAAATTTTAAATAAAATTCGTAACAGTTCATGAATGTGTTTGGTGCAATATACACCCTGCTTTGTTTGTAAGAGATAATAAGCAGAATTCTGAACCACCAAGATCTCACCCAGACATATATTCATTCACATAAAGTAGTTCTTCCTTCAGACATTTTTTTTGTTCAGGTCTGTATTATGGAATATGAGTGGAGGCACATGTTTACGAAAACAAGAAGGAAGAGGGAGGGAAGGTAAGAAAAAAGGGAAAGATAATGTCCCAAGGAAGAAGGACAGTGGAACTAAAAGTGCTTTATTTCATCTCTTATGTGCACCATTATCATAAAATGTACCTTAGAGCAATGCACAACCATTGTTCAATTTTTTCATTTATTTTATCAATGTATTAGGTGACTACGAAAATAAGACACAATCAGGTACATAATTTCAACTCTTCACTTTAGCGTGAAACAGATTCTTTTTCATCTCATTTTCTATGTAGTAGTCATAAAAAAAATTAGTATTTGCCAGCTAATATGGAGAAGTTTTTAAACACTTTTGAGCAATTTATGAATAATGTATTCAAAAATTTCAAAATCATATATGCGGAGATAGATATACAGTCAAAATTATCCCTCCTCTGTCCCAAAAATGGCCATTATAACAAATTTCTTCAACATGTAACCACTGTTATTAGTCCCTTACTGATGGACACTTAGTGGTTTTGAAACTTTTACAAATACAACCAACACCAAAAAAAAGTTACTTTGTGTCATTTAACATATATGCAAGTATAAGTTCATCTATAGAAAAAATTTCTAGAAAAATTGTAGAAGCAAAAGGTAATTTATAAATTTGTTAGATCATTCTAAGTTGCCCTCCACAAGGAATATACTAATTTATATTCATACAAGCAGGGCACAGGAATATCCTTTTCCCTATAGTCTTGCCAATATATTGCCAAATTTAAGGATTTTGTCAATTTGACACATGGGAAAAGGCATTCCACTGTAGCCATAATCTTCCCTTATGAAAAGTGGGGCTGAGCGTCTTTTCGTACATTAAGGAGTCATCTATAGGTCCTTTTCTGTGAAATGTGTTTATATGTGTCATCTATTAGTCTTTTATCTAGGAGTTCTATATATATTAAGGAGGTCAGTCTTTTATTAGATACAAGTTACAAATTTTTTTCTGTACTTTATGGAATTTTTGTCATGAAGAAGTACTTTTGTAAAAAAAAAATTACAGTATTTTTTTCTTGTACAATTTCTTAAATCCTTGTTAGAAATTATTTTCCACTCTAGCACTCCACGGTTATGTATGCTTGTATTTAAATTCGGATATAGAGAGTTCTAACACTGTGATGCAACCAGACTAAAGAATGTAGTTCAAAGCAACCTTTCCCTGCCTCTTTCTTTTCTATTTTTTTGCAAGAAAGAAAAATAATTTAGAGAAAAAGTTATTTAAAAGTAATTTAGAGAGAGAAAGAGAAGGGAGAGAGAAAATTTACCTCCCCAAGGTGGAGGAGGGGGCCAAAGACAGGAAACATGGCCACACCAGAGTCTAGCAAGCCACCCAATCACCTTAATGATCTTCCTCCATCAAGGGGAATGGTTAAAAGGACTCAACCACAAGCAACCAGCGGCCATTCCCCTGCCTCTTTCTTGCCTTCTTTGGTTAACTTGTCAGTCCTCCTCCTAAGTATTGTTCTGAGTCCCTGGGAGCAAAAGTTATTGAACTCTCCTAATTTATGAATCTTTTTTCAAATGTAGGAAACAGAAAGAGGTGGTGGCCAGAGAAGGGTATAAGAAATCAAGCAACAAGTCGGGCACAGTGGTTCAGGCCTTTAATCCCAGCACTTTGGGGGCCAGGATGGGAGGATCACTGGAGTCCAGGAGCTCAAGACCGGCCTGGGCAACAAAGAGAGACCTCAACTCTACAAAAAAAAAGAACAAAAAAGTTAGGTGTGGTGGAGTGCATCTGTAGTCCTGGCTACTTGGGAGGTTGAGGCAAAAGGATAGCCTGAGCCCAGGAGGTCAAGGCTGTGGTGGGTTGTGAGTATGCCACTGCCCTCCAACCTGGGCAGAGTGACATTCTGACCCCCCCCCAAAAAAAGTTCTCTTCCATGAATCTGTAGAAATTATTAATTTCGTTAAATCTCAACCCTTGAGTACAAGTCCTTTTAATATTCTGTTTATAAAATAGGAAAACTAGCTGGGCTTGGTGGCTCAGCCGGTAATCCCGCGATTTGGGAGGCTGAGGTAAGTGGATTGACTGAGCCCGCGGGTTCGAGACCCGCCTGGGCAGCGAGACCTCATCTCTACAATAAATAAATAAATAAAAATTTACAGGCATGGTAGCACATGCCTATAGTTCCAGCTACTTGGAAGGCTGAGGAGGAAGGATCACCGGAGCCCAGCAGGTCGAGGCCGGGAGCAACCATGCACTCCTGTCTGGGTGACAGTGAGACTCCAACTCAAAAAAAAAAAAAAAATAGGAAAACTGCATAAAGCACTTCAGCCGCATACTAAGCAAAGGACCACGGGAAATCCCATCAGACTGGCACCTTTTTTCATGAAATACCATTTTTATTTAAAAGAATAATTGGCAAATAAACTATAGTTATTCAGACTGGAGTATTTATTTATTTTCTCAAAAAGAATAAACAAAATGGGTATGTAACCTTAAAGGAGAAAAAATGACAGCCTTGTTACCAGTGATAAAATTGGAGCTTTCAAGTGAAAATTAGAATTTTGGAAAACCTACATTCAGCACCCTGAGCTCCCCAGTTTCCCAATACTTAAACACTTTTCTGATGAGGTCAGTGTTATTATTAACAAATGTAATTTTTAAATACTACGTGTGACATGCATAACTCCGTGAACCAATATTTCCCAATGACCAGTGCATGAAATCACAAAATCATGTGCAGGTGAACGATTCATCAAAGGACAAGACGTGCCAATGGATTCTAATGTAACAGACTTCAAAAAGTCTATAGATAATCATTTCAGATTCCATGTTACAAATAACCTTAAAGAAACTACCACTTGTCAAGCTTTGGTGGAATAGCAAAGAAAAACATCCAGCTATCTTTCAGATATCCTTCAGCCTTTCAGGCTGTTAAAATGTAACTCACTTCTCCAACTACGTGTCTGTGTGATGCTGGATTCTCTAGATGTACTTCAATCAAAACAACATTTTACAAGAGATTGACGCTGAAACAAATATGAGACCCCAGCTGTCTTCTATTAAGTGAGATTTAAAGAGATTTGTACACATGTAAAATGAGCCCACTCTGCTGCTATTTGTTGCAAAATAATAATTTTTTTATTTAAAATGTTGTTATGTTAACATTGTATGGTTTTATTTTTGATATTTTTAATTATTAAATATGTACTTTTTTTCTGCTTTAATTTCTAATACGATACATTACAAAAGCTCTTGGGATCCTCAATAATTTTAATAGTGTAAGGGGGTCCTGGAGCCAACATGCTTGAGAGCTACTTAAATAGAATTTGCTTGTCAGATCACTGAAACTTCAGCTCCGTCATGGAGGCCATGTAAAACATTCTGTATATTTGCTAGGCATATAACTATTTTTACCTATGGCTAAAATACCTTTAGTCTCTCTTAGAAAAAATAGAGTAGAGAAGACGCCCCCAAAAATACATAGTACAAAAAAAATTTCATTTTTTAAAATTACAAAATAATATATGACAGCCACTGTGGTAAAATTTGAAATAGTGATAATCAAAAAATCACCTAAATCTTGTTTGGTTTGGTGTGGTATTATTGTGAAGTATCTGTAAAACTTATAAGTAACCCCAAATTGTAACAAATTCTCCATATTAGCTGTTTTAGCTGCTTTAACCTTAAAATGACTCCCTACATAGCTTTCCCATAATCAGATTGTAATTTTCCGTAACCCACACCCTTGGTTTCTTCAAATATTGGAAATGCCCTAACCACAAGCTCTGCATTTATTTGTATACGTTTGCACATTTTGCTTTTTAAATTTTAATAATTTTTATGTTTGTGCTTTGTGCTTTATACCTGATGTATCTTATGTTTGTACCCCATGCTATGTAACCTAATCAGCAAGTTTTGCCTTTATACACCCTTTCCCTGCTTCACTCGGGGCCGAGAGTTTTTGAAGGCATAAGCCCCTTCTTGGTCACTGGTTATTAAAGGATTCATATTCATAATCTGATTCTGCGTGTTGGCGACATTTTTCTCGCACTCCAGACACAACAGTTGTTAGTTTTTGAACCTCAGATGCAGTGAAGCAGAAGGTTTATGTCATTGTGGCCTTAATTTCTTAGTATATCATTGTCATTGGTTAATGCAGACTCTTACTCCTTCACTTTCTTTTGCTCTTTCTTCAATTCTCACTTTCATTCTCCTCCTTGGAATACTCACCCTTTTAAAGAGATTGCTATGTTTCTTTAAATGTGTGTAGCATTATAGTTATGATTGCTTCATAAATCTGTGTTTTCTATTTAAGTAAGTAGTTGTGTTATAACACTCATTCATTTTTTAAAGTTATTTATTTTAAATATGTGGATTGGAGTACAATTCAGGGTTAGGTGTACAAATGTCCATTATGCAGGTACCCTTGATGATGAGGTATGCCCCCCCTCCCCTGGCAGTTTCCCACTAACAATCCCTTTCTTATAGTATTACCATAGTTGTTCAAGGTCTGCCTATGAGTGAGAACATGTGATACTCGGTTCTTTGTTTCTGTGACAGATCACTCAGTATTTTAGCCTCTAAGTCTGTCCAAGTTGCTGCAGAGTTCATAATTTTGTCCTTCTTTATGGCTGCGTAATATTCCATCGTGTATATGTGCCACATTTTTTTTTAGCCAGTCCTCTCTTGATGGGCAGCACGATTGGTTCCATGTTTTTGCTATTGTGAGTGATGCTGCAATAAACATGCGTGTGCAGGTATCTTTTTCATAGAGTGATTTGAGTTCCTCTGGGTATATTCCCAGTAGGTAGATTGCAGGGTCATATGAAGGTCGATTTTTAGATCTTTTAGGAATTGCCACACTGTTTTCCACAGAGGCTGTACTAGTTTACACTCCCACCAACAGTGGGAAGTGTTCCCTTTTCACCACATCCTTTCCAGTATCTTGTTTTTTGAGTTATTGTTGATGGCAATCCTGATTGGAGTTAGGTAGTATCTCAGTGTGGTTTTAATTTGCATTTTTTTGATGACTAGTGAGGTTGAGCAGGTATGTGTGTCTGTGTGTGTGTATGTGTAGATGTAAGTTTTCTTTTTTTTTAATATTTTTTAATTTTAAAGATGTGGGGTACAATTCAGGGTTAGGTATACAAATGTTCTTTATGCATGTACCCTTGTTGATGAGGTGTGCCCCCCATCCCCAGCAGATTCCAACTACTGCCAATCCCGCTCATTGCATTTTCAAAATTTTCTTTTGTGATGATGTTTTTGAGATTTCCCCATGATCAATTAATTCATTGCTTCTTACTGCTACAAAGCATGCCATAGTGTATTTCGCCATTTTTTGCTTATTGACTCACCTACTAACATACACCTCACATGCATCAAACGCTCTACCTCCATTAGTGTTATTATGATAACATCCGTGAACACATCCCCACTCAAACCTGGGCTAGTTCTCTGGAAAACATATCCATCAGTAAGATTGCCATGCAGATTTGATTCATCTAATTATTGCCGACTTGCTTTTCAGGGTGATTGCACAATTTATACCCCCACCAGCAATGCCAGAGTCTCCACTGCCTCATACCCTCTCCAATACTTTGTATTATCCACCTTTCTAAATTGCTGCTATTCAAATACATGTAAAGTGACATCTTGTGGTTGTTTAATCAGCATTTCACCTCTTGTATGAACTGGAGCAAGTCATCGTGTATTTGTTATTCATTTGAATCTCTTCTGTGAACCACCTATTTCTCCCCTTATGAATTTTTATTTTGATTTCTCATATTTTTCTTGTTATTCTAAGGAATCCTCACATATTTTGAATTAGTATCCCTTGCTGGTTTTGAGTACTACAAACAACCTTTCCCTATTTAACCTCTGTTTGTTAACTTTATCTATGTTACACAACATTAAACAAAATTCCTTAATTTTGGTGTAGCCAAGTTCAGTCACACAGGTTGACATACTGTTGGTGCTTTTAGGATTTTGTCTAGAAAGACTTTCTCCTCTCCATGGTTACAAAGACTTTTTTTCACATTTTCTTCTAGCATCTTTATAAATTTAGGTTTTTAGTCCACTTGGAGACAACTTTTGTATAAGCTAGAAACCTGTCTTTCTCTACATGATGAGACATGCATCCTATCATCTACTAAGCAATTTGTCCTTTTTCCACTGGTTTGTGATACAAATGTTTATCTTACAAGTCCTCACATAGTCGTGATCCTCAGACCTATTTCTGAGCTCTCAATTCTGTTTCATCAGTCTTTTTATATATTGCAGGGATAACATCATCATCATTTTTTATTATGTCTTAATATCTGATGGGTGAGAGCGATACTATATATTTGGCACATTTAAAAAAATTATTTCTGAGTCAGGGTCTCACTCTGTCACAGAGGCTGGAGTGCAGTGGCATGATCATGGCTCATAGCAGCCTTGACCTCTTGGGCTCAGGTGATCCTTCTGTCTCAATCTCCCGAGTAGCTGAGACTACATGTGCACACCATCATGCCTGGCTTTTATTATTAGTATTATTATTATTATTATTATTATTTGTAGAAACAAGGTCTCACTATATTGCCCAGGCTGGCCTTGAGTTCTTGGGCCCAAGCAATCCTCCCACCTTGGCCTCCCAAAGTGCTGGCATAACAGGCATGAGCCACCCAACCTGGCCTAGCACATCCTTTTTTATGCTTTCTTTAGACAGTTTGGTCCTTCAGCCATTTGTATAAATTTTAGAATTTGTTGTGTTCCTCACAAATTCAGTTAAAATTTTCATTAAAATTGTATTTACTTGGAATGCTATGTAGAGATAATTGATACTAGGTTAAGTCATACCAACCCTAAACAGTGTATCTCTTCATTTATCCAAATCTTATGCATGACCTTTTCTATTTTTCTACTAAAGGACACCATTGATTGATAACTTATATTTCTTTTTTTCCCATTTAAACACGTTTTTACTTAAAAAGAGGTTGAGCAGATAGCAATTCTGGTTATGCTCAGTAGTGCTTTTTTCCCCTAAAATACATAACATATTGCCTAATAGGGATTATCACATAAACAGGGCACTTGGTAAAACACTTAAGAAAAAGGTAGGGCCAGGCACGGTGGTTCAAGCCTGTAATCCCAGAACTTTGGGAGGCCGAGGTGAGAGGATTGCTTGAGCCCACAGGTTTGAGACCAGCCCAGGCAACTTGTCGAGACCTCATCTCTACAATAAATCACAAAATTAGCTGGACATGGTGGTACATACCTGTAGTTCCAGCTTCTTGGAAGACTGAGGCAGAAGGATCATCTGAGCACGGCAGCTGAAGGCTGCGGTGGCCGTGAGTATGCCACTGCCCTCCAGCCTGGGCAATAGAGTGAGACTCCAACTCAAAAAAAAAAAGAAAGAGGTGGAAAAAATACAGCTGTTACATGATTAACCCACCCAGAAGGAGCTAGTGTAAAGGGAGAAGAGGACCGTCATCAAAACTTTTTCTGGCATTGCAGTTTACTTTTATTTTTGTCTTCTGAACACCTATGCTTGTGTAAATAAGAAAAGCTGTCTTCTAGTAGAAGCCACAGAAAGGATGCAATAAGTCAGCTGGCGTGGGCTTGTGGTGGCAAGCCTGTGGAAGGCGCTGAATGTTCATTGATTAGATAGGGAAAGAAATGGAAAAAAGAAATGTAATGGATAAAAAAAGAAAGGGTTCTTCTTGATTTGTCCCTAAAGGTAATTGCAATTCTTCTGTGTTTGTGTGTTTGTGTATGTGTTGCAAGAACATTTAACATGAGATAAATGTTGTGCATCAGACCTCTTGAGCTAAATCATCTTGCTTGATGATTATGCCCACTGATTAGCAATCCTACATGTACCCCTCCCCTGTCCCTTGGCAACTGCCATTCCACTCTCTGATGCTATGAAATGAACTATTTTAGATACCTCATCTAAATGGAATCATGCTATATTTGTCTTTTGGTGACTGGCTTATTTCACATAGCATAATGTCCTCAAGGTTGTTCCATATTAGAGAATTTCCTTTCTAAGACTGAATAGTATTCCACTGATGTATAAATCACATTTGCTTTATTCATTCTTCTGTTGATGAACAGTTAGGTTGTTTCCACATCTTGATTCTTATGTATAGCGCTGCAGTGACCATAGGTGTGCTAATATCTCTTTGAGATCCTGATTTCAGTTATTTTGGATGAATGCCCAGAAGTGGGTTTGCTAGGTTAGATGGTAGCTCTTTTTTTTTTTTTTTGAGTTGGAGTCTCACTCTGTCGCCCAGGCTGGAATGCAGTGGCCGCTCCCGGCCACCGCAGCCTCGACCTTCTGGGCTCCAGTGATCCTTCCGCCTCAGCCTTCCGAGTAGCCGGAATGACAGGCATGCGCTACCACGCCCGGCTGATTTTTTGATTAATTGTAGAGATGAGGTCTTGCCGCCCAGGTGGGTCTCAAACCCGCGGGCTCAGGCAATCCACTCACCTCAGCCTCCCAAAGGCGCAGGATTACAGGCTGAGCCACTGAGCCCGGCAGTAGCTCTTTTTGTTTTGAGGAACATCCATATTGCTTTCCATAGCAGCTGCCCATTTTGCATGTCCACCAACGGTGTGTAATGATTCCAATTTTTTCACATCCTCTCCAATATTTGTTGCCTTTTGTTTTCTTGATAATAGTCATCCTGACAGGTATGAGGTGGTATCTTATTGCAGTTTTGATTTGCATTTCCCCAGTGCTCTGGGACATTAATCATTTTTTTCTATACCCACTGACCATTTGTCCAGAGAAATGTCCATTTAAGTGCTGCACCCATTTTTTTGATAAGGTCATCAGTTGTTTTACCATTGAATTGTTCCTTATATAGTTTGAATAACTCCTTATCAGGTTTGCAAATATTTTCCTTTCTAGAGGTTGCCTTTTCACTCTGTTGATGATTGTTGTTGTTGTTGTTTGTTTTTTGGGGGGTTTTTTTGAGTTGGAGTCTCACTCGGTCGCCCAGACTGGAGTGCGGTGGCCGCTCTCAGCCACCGCAGCCTCGACCTGCTGGGCTCCGGCGATCCTTCCGCCTCAGCCTTCCTAGTAGCCAGAATTACAGGCGCGCGCTACCACGCCCCGCTGATTTTTTGATTTATTGTAGAGATGAGGTCTCGCTGCCCAGACGGGTCTCGAACCCGCGGGCACAGGCAATCCGCTCACCTCAGCCTCCCAAAGGCGTGGGATTACAGGCTGAGCCACCGAGCCTGGCCGTTGTTGTTTTGAGTTGGAGTCTCACTCTGTCACCCAGGCTGGAGTGCAGTGGCACGCTCCCAGTCACCAAAGCCTGGACCTGCTGGGCTCAAGCCATCCTTCTGCCTCAGCCTTCCAAGTAGCTGGAACTACAGGTGCGCGCTACCACACCCAGCTAAATTTTTTTTGATTTATTGTAGAGATGAGGTCTCGCCAAGTTGCCCAGGTGGGTCTCGAAACCACGGGCTCAGGCAATCCACTCATCGGCCTCCCAAAGCGCTGAGATTACAGGCTGAGCCACTGAACCCGCCCGATGATTGCTTTCCTTACTGTTCAGAAGCTTTGTAGTTTGATATGTTCCCATCTGTGTGTTTGTTGTTTTGGTTTTTTGTTGTTGTTGTTGACTGTTCATTTAGTGTGATATTCATAAATTCATTGCCAAAACCAATGACATGAAGCTTCTCCCTATGTTTTCTTCTAAGAGTTTTATAATTTGGGGTCTAGCAGTAAGTCTTTATCTATTTTCTATTTTGAGTTCATTCTTGTGTGTGATATGAGATAAAGGTCCAATTTTATTCTTTCACATGTAAATATGCACTTTTCCCAGAACCATTTATGGAAGAGACTATCTTTTCCCCATGGTGTATTCTTGACACCCTTGTCAAAGACAAATTGACTGTATGTGCATGGATTTGTTTCTGAGACTTCTGTTCTGTTCCATTTGTTTATGTGTCTGTCTTTATGACAGTACATACTGTTTTGATTACAGTATATTGTAATATATATTGTAGCTGTACAATATATTTTAAAATTAGAAACAGTGATGCCTCCAGGTTTGTTCTTTCTCAAAATTGATTTGTCTGTTCATGGTCTTTTATGGTTCCATGTGAATTTTAGAATTGTTTTTCTATTTCTGTAAAAATTATCATTGGGATTTTAATAGAGATTCCATTTATTTTTTTTTTAAAGCAGGATTTATTGAGAGGGCAGAAAAACTCCCACAGTGGGAGGGGACCTGAAAGGGTTGACCCACTTAATGTTTTATTGCTTTGGATATAGGTTTATATTTCTTAAAATAATATTGTATCTTATTGTTTATTTTATGACTAAGTTGTTTATTGCTAAACTGGGTGCTTTGGATATGTCTATCAATCTTACTGAACTTTTGTTAGCACTCACAGAATATTGATTCAATTGGATTTTCTATATAGATAAGCATATCATCTGCCAATAATGATTTTTATCTCTTCTTATCCAATCCTAACATACCTTCTGCCCTATCCTGTTTGTGAGACAGGTAGGGCCTCCAATATTATGTTTCCACAGGTAGTGGAAATTGTAAACATCCTTGTTCTTCTCTTTTGTTTTAATGAAAATGTTTCTAAATTCATTCTTGTAAGTTTATTTTCTGATAAGTTTTTTTGGTAATAGTCCAGAATCTTTGTAACTCTTACTATTTTGTAAATTTTAACATAAATAAGAACCTTATTAATACTTTATTCTGCAAATCTTATCATAAATGATTTTTCTGTGTCTCATGAAATCACTGTATGATATTTCTCCTTGGTCTAGTATTGAAGTGAAATACATTGGTACAGTTTTCTGATATTGAACTATCCTTGCATTCTTAGATAAATGCTATTTATTCAATATGTACTATTTTTAAATAATCAGGTTAGATTTGATTAGCTAATGTTTTATTTAGGCTACTGTACTTACATCAATAAGGAAAATAAGTTTCTACTTTTCTTGTCTTATATCATCTTTATCTAGTTTGAGAACCAAGATTATACAAACTTCATAAAATTAGCTGGGCAATTGTTTTTATTTTTATTTTCTGGAGCAACTTGCATAAAATAAGTATTATCCTAGAAAACATGATAAGTATGTGAGGTAATATACATATTAATTAGCATGATTTAACCATTCTACAGTGTATACATATTTCAAAACAATATATTATACATAAAATTATCTATAATTTTTAGCTATAGATTTAAAAAAATAAAGAAAGAAAAAATAAAATAAGATAGGTGGTATCTAGCCCTTGAAAGTTTTGTAAAATCTCACTGGAAAACCACATAAGCTTGGATACATAATAGTTCATACATATTGGGTATATGTGATATTGTGACAAAAGCATGCAATGTGTAATGAAAAAATCCAGGTAATTGGAATGTTCTTCGCCTTAAGCATTTATAATTTAATTGTGTTAAAAACTTTCCGCCAGGCTCGGTGGCTCAGCCTGTAATCCCCTGCGTTTGGGAGGCTGAGGTGAGTGGGTTGCCTGAGCCCGCGGGTTCGAGACCTGCCTGGGCAGCAAGACCTCATCTCTACAATAAATCAAAAAATCAGCCGGGTGTGGTAGCGCATGCCTGTAATTCCGGCTATTTGGAAGGCTGAGGCGGAAGGATCGCTGGAGCCCAGCAGGTAAAGGTTGCGGTGGCCGAGACCGGCCACTGCACTCCTGCACTCCAGTCTGGGTGACAGAGTGAGACTCCAACTCAAAAAAAAAAAAAACTTTCCAGGCCGGGCTCGGTAGCTCAGCCTGTAATCCTGTGCTTTGGGAGGTCGAGGTGAGTGAATTGCCTGAGCCCGTGGGTTCGAGACCCACCTGGTCAACTTGGCGAGACCTCATCTCTACAATAAATCAAAAATTAACTGGGCGTGGTAGTGCATGCCTGTAGTTCCAGCTACTTGGAAGGCTGGGGCGGAAGGATCGCTGGAGCCCAGCAGGTCGAGGCTGCAGTGGCCGGGAGCGTGCCACTGCCCTCCAGCCTGGGTGACAGAGTGAGACTTCAACTCAAAAAAAAAAAAAAAAACTTTCCAAATCTTCTCTTCTAGCTCATTTGAAATACACAATAAATTCTTAACTCTAGTTGTCCTACTGTGCTATCCAACACTAGACCTTATTCCTTCTAACTGCATTTCTGTGACTGGTAACCCCAACTCTCTTCCTTCCCCCCACTTTTCCCAGCCTCTGAAAACCACCATTCTATTTACTACCATTATAAGACCAACTTTGTTAGCTTCTACATATGAGTGAGAATAAATGATATGTGTCTTTCTGCACTTGGCTTATTTCACTTAATAATGTCCTCCAGTTCCATACTCATTGCAGCAAATAACAGGATTTCATTCTTTTTATGGATGAGTAATAATATTCAATTGTGTATATATACACATCTACTTTATCTATTCATCCATTGATAGGCACTTAGGTTGATTCCATGACTTTGCTATTGTGAACAATGCTGCAATAAACATGAGAGTGCAAATAGCTCTGATATTCCTGATTTCCTTTATTTTGAATAGACATTCAGCCGTCAGAATGCTGGATCACATGGTAGATCTAGTTTTAGTATTTTGGGAGCCTCCGTACTGTTCTCCAGAATGAATATACTAATTTACATTTCCACCAATCATGTACAAGAGTTTCCCCATCTCTGCTTCTGTTATTTTCATTTTAATAATAGCCATGCCGGGCTCGGTGGCTCAGCCTGTAATCCCGCGCCTTTGGGAGGCTGAGGTGAGTGAATTGCCTGAGCCCACGGGTTCGAGACCCGCCTGGGCAGCGAGACCTCGTCTCTACAATAAATCAAAAAATCAGCCGGGCATGGCAGTGCATGCCTGTAATTCCAGCTACTCAGAAGGCTGAGGCGGAAGGATCGCTGGAGCACAGCAGGCGAGGCTGCGGTGGCCGGGAGCGGCCACTGCACTCCAGTCTGGGCAACCGAGTGAGACTCCAACTCAAAAAAAAAAAATAATAATAATAATAATAATAATAGCCATTTTAACTGGGATGAAATCATATTTATTGTGATTTTGATTCACATTTCCCTGATGATTAGTGATGAATCTTTTTTTCAAATACCTGTTGGTCATTTGTATGTCTTCTTTTGAAAAATGTCTATTCAGATTTCTGCCCATTTTTAAAAAATGGGTTATTTGGTTTTTAATATTGAATTGTTTGAGTTTCTTATGTATTCTGGTTATTAATTTCTTGTCGCATAAATAGTGTGCAAACTGTTGCCCAGCATGGTGGCTTACCTCTGTAATCCCAGCACTTTGGGAGGTGGAGGTGAGAGGATTGCCTGAGCTCAAGGGTTCGAGACTAGTCTGGGCAACTTTTGAGACCTTGTCTTTACAATAAATTAAAAAAATTATCCAGGCATGATGGCACGCACCTGTGATTCCAGCTACTTGGAAGGCTGAGACTGACGGATCACCTGAGCTTAGCAGGTCAGGGTTGTGATAGCCATGATCATGCCACTGCACTCCAGCCTGGGTGAAACTCTGACCCCCCCCCAAAAAAAATAGTGTGCAAATATTTTCTCCCATTCTACAGGTTGTGTTGACACTTTATTGATTGCTTTCTTTACTGTACAGAAGCTTTTTAGCTTGATGTAATCTCATTTAATTTTTACTTTGGCTGCCTGTGATTGTGAGGTCTTGCTTAAGAAGTCTTTGCTCAAAAAAATAAAAATAAAAATAAAAAAAATTAAATTAAATTTTAAAAAAAGAAGTCTTTGCCCAGAACAATGCCCTGCATGTTTTGTTATATTAGTTCCATGGTCTCAGGCCTTACATTTCTTCCTTAATCCATTCTTATTTTATTTTTGGATATGGTAAGAGATCGAAATCCAGTTTCATTTTCCTCCACGTGGATATCCAGTTCCCCAGCACCAGTTATTGACAACACTGTCCTTTCCCAATTGTGTGTTCTTGACACCTTTGTTGAAAATGAGTTGGCTGTGAATGCGTGAATGTATTTCTGGGTTTTCTATTCCTTTCATTGGTCCATGTATCTGTTTTTATGCCAGTACCACGCTGCTTTGCTTACTATAGTTTTGTAGACACATTTGTTTTTCAATCCACACAATCCAGTTTGTATCCAGTATCTTCTATTTGCCAATCCAAACTCTTGCCCTCTCTGCTCTGCCTCAGGAGGCTACCCTGTGTATACTTGTTCTCTCAAGATCCAGCTTTCAGTTGGGTTAGGCCAATTTCCAACAAGGAATTCAAAACAAAGGGGAGTGCAGTCAGGATACTTGCTTCCCTAGCTTTCTTCCTGGAGGTCCCTTCAGCCTTGTCATTTCCTTGACTGAAGTCACAAGTCCTCTCACGGCGGTCTTCCCTCTGCTACTCTTTCTCTATGAGTTCCAGAAATTGCTCCCGTTAGAATTGCTCCTATGGACATTAACTCCTGCTGTCTTTTGTGGTTTCCTTACACTTCGTCCACATGTTTGTAAATAGTTCCTTTACAAAGCCCATCTTAGGCTTAGTACAGCCCAGAATTATCCCAGTTTGAATGTCTTCTCTATCCTCCTGGGACCCTGACTGAGACACCTGAATGGTAGAGAGAAAGTCTGCCACCACCACGTCCCCCGCGCCCACCGACACACACACACTCCTCCAGACTAACAATCACTACTGGTTTTGTATGTGTGTTCTTCAAACACAGAACATGTTTTCTACATGTCTTTGTTTTTTCACTAAAGACATGTAGAAGAAACATGGGCAATGTTTGTAAAAGGGGAATTTTTTTTAAAAAGTGAAATGTCTGGTTGCTATTGACCATGCCCCATTTTTTTTTTTTTTGAGTTGGAGTCTCTCTCTGTTGCCCAGGTTGGAGTGCAATAGCACGCTCATGGCCACCGCAGCGTCCACCTGCTGGGCTCCAGCGATCCTTCTGCCTCAGCCTTTCAAGTAGCCGGAACTACAGGCATGAACTACCACGCCCTGCTAATTTATTTATTTATTTTATTTTATTTATTTATTTATTTATTTTGAGTTGGAGTCTCACTCTGTCGCCCAGACTGGAGTGCAGCGGCCGCTCCCGGCCACCACAGCCTCGACCTGCTGGGCTCCGGCGATCCTTCCGCCTCAGTCTTCCCAGTAGCCAGAATTACAGGCATGCGCTACCATGCCCAGCTCATTTTGATTTATTGTAGAGATGAGGTCTCGCCAAGTTGCCCAGGCTGGTCTCGAACCCGTGGGCTCAGGCAATCCTCTTGCCTCAGCCTCCCAAAATGTAGAGATTATAGGCTTGAGCCACTGCGCCCGGCCCCATGCCCCATTTTTAAAACTCTTCTTTATCTCTTTTACCCTTCACGACCCTGGTACTACTTTAATATTTTTGATGACTCTTTGTCTCCCCTTGTGGTCTTATCTTCTTAAATGTAGTGTCCAGGTTCTGTCGTTCTCTTGTCTCATCACCTTCTCTCTCTTTTTGAGATCTTATTTCTCTGCAAAGCTTTAGTTCTCATTATCATGCCATAGGTTAAAAAAAATCTTTGTCGGCCGGGCACAGTGGCTCACGCCTATAATCCCAGCATTTTGGGAGGCCAAGGTGAGAGGATTGCCTGAGCCCAAGAGTTCAAGACCAGCCTGGGCAACTTGGTGAGACCTCATTTCCACAATAAATCAAAAAATCAGCCAGACATGGTGGCGCATGCCTGTAGTTCCAGCTACTAGGAAGGCTGAGGCAGAAGGATCACCTGAGCCCAGCAGGTCGAGGCTGTGGTGGCCGTGAGCGTGCCATTGCACTCCAGCCTGGGCGACAGAGTAAGACTCCAACTGAAAAAAAAAAAATCTTTGTCTCCAGCCCTGACTTTTCTCCCAAATTCACCCATTTTCAGTTCTTTTATGTCTGTGCCCAGCCTGAACACACCAGCAGCAATTCAAACACAAAAGGATCAAAACCCAATGCATACCTTTCCCACTAAATTAATTCCTGATCTGACACTCTGCTGTTCCTAATAACACCCAACTTGTAGTCCCAACTAGAAATGTTGGCGCTATACTTGATCCTGTTTGTTGCTTCTCCTCAATCCTACACTTAGGACACTTGTGTAGCTACAGTGCTCATCCAATATTTATCTTCTCCTTTCAGTCACCACAGTCAAAATCCAATATCATATTCCCATCCTGGAATTTCACAGCACTCTCCCAACTCAGCTTCCCACAACTAGTTTTTCCTTCCTTCACAGCTAGCCATCCAACAGTCTGACAGCCTAATCTTCCACCAAATGCAGTATTTCTATTCACTCATTTCAAAAATAGCTTCCCAGTATTCCCTGAAATTTTTTAATAGTTTTTTTTTTTTTTTTGAGTTGGAGTCTCACTTTGTTGCCCAGGCTGGAGCACAGTGGCATGCTCACAGCCACTACAGCCTCAACCCCCTGGGCTCAGGTGATTCTTCTGCCTTGGCCTTCCAAGTAGTTAGGACTACAGGCACTTGCTATGTGCCTTGACTGGTCTTGAACTCCTGACCTCAAGCACTCCTCTCCACTTGGCCTCCCAAAGTGCTGGGATTACAGGTATGGGCCACCAAGCCTGACCTGTCCCTTGAATTTAAATCTAAACATCCCGGTATGTATGTCCTTACGCTGTGACCTTGACGTACATAACATTTCACCAACATTTCCCAACATTTCTACCAGGCTCTAGTCATGGAGCCTTAGCAAATGCTGTTTTCTCTGCTCTTCAATCCTTCCACACATTTCTGTTGATTTAAATTCTTCAAGGTACAGCTCAAATCTTACCTCCCTGAAATACCGGTCAGGACTTGAGTCATATTCTGCTTTACAATGTATTATTTGTGTACTATCATCTTATCCACCAGATACAAAGTTACCTGAGGGCAGGGATTATTTCTTACTCATTTTTGTTTACCTCACAGCACCTCTGTAATCCATTTTACATAATCAATGATTGTTAAATATGCATCAACAAATTAATCAATGAAAAATCATCAGAAAAAACAAATTTTTCTTATTTTATTTATTTTATTTTATTATTATATTTCTTAATTTAATAAAGATTTGGAAGCAATTTCCTTTTTGTTTCTTAGGTTTTTTTCTTTTTTACCAACATTTTTGTATATAATTTACAATCTCTGTGTTTTTACACCTATAATATATGAATTATAAGCATTTACATTATAAAATTGGAATTACAATTTATATAAATTTATATTCTGGGGTTTTGAGCTTTTTTTGTTTTAGAAAGTAGGATTTATTGAGAGGAAAGAAAAGCTCCCACAGTGGGAGGGGACCCAAAGGGGCTGCCCTAAGAGCTTTTAAAAATATCCTTTTTTTTTTTTTTTAAAGATGTGGGATACAGCCGGGCTCGGTGGCTCAGCCTGTAATCCTGCACCTTGGGAGGCTGAGGTTAGTGGATTGCCTGAGCCCGCGGGTTCGAGACCCACCAGGGCAACTTGGTAAGACTTCATCTCTACAATAAATAAATAAAAAAAAATTAGCCGGGCATGGTAGTGCACACCTGTAGTTCCAGCTACTCAGATGGCTGAGGCGGAAGGATTGCCAGAGCCCAGCTGGTTGAGGCTGCGGTGGCCGGGAGCAGCCACTGCACTCCAGTCTGAGCAAAAGAGTGAGACTCCAACTCAAAAAAAAAAAAAAAAGATGTGGGGTACAACTATTTATTTATTTTTCTTTGAGTTAGAGTCTCACTCTGTCATTCAGGCTGGAGTGCAGTGGAACAATCTCAGCTCACTCCAGCCTTGATCTCCTGGTCTCAGGTAATCTTTCCTCCTCAGCTTCCTGAGTGGCTAGGAGGTGCGTGCCACCATGCCCAGCTAATTTTTTTGCAGGAATGAAGTCTCACTATGTTACCCAGGCTGGTCTTGAACCCCTGGGCTTAGGCAATCCTCTCACTTTGGCCTCCCAAGATGCTAGGATTACAGGTGTGACCCACCATGCTTGGTCCTTTTTTCGTTTTGGAAGCATACACAGCTATATTCTATAGCAGCTGCTTATTTTTAGGTTTTGGGGGGAGGGGTTTGAGTTGGAATCTCACTCTGTCTCCCAAGCTGGAGTGCAGAGGCACTCTCACGGCCACTGCAGCCTCTACCTGCTCAGGTGGTTCTTCTGTCTCAGTCTTCCAAAGAGCTGGAACCGCAGGCATGCGCCACCACACCCAGCTTATTTTTTTGATTTATTATAGAGACGAGGTCTCACCATGTTGCCTAGGCTGGTCTTAATCCTGTGGGCTCAGGCAATCCTCTCTCCTCTGCCTCCCAAAGTGCTGGAATTACAGACATGAGCCACTGCGCCTGGCTTTATTTTTAGATTTTTTAAAGGTTGTAGATAGATTCTGTAAACTAGGTGCAGAAGATTCAGTCCAATACAAGGTATGACACTGATCACAAAATGACCACCATTGTTGTATGATCCCTAATCAAAACTAAGTGTGACTTTGGCACAAGCCAAACTTTAAAAGAAAGAGTAAAATGAAAATTCTCAGCCTATGAGCCATTTACTGAAATACTTCTTGTGGTCATTTCCTCTTTATTTTATTTTATTTTATTTTTTTTTTTTGAGTTGGAATCTCACTGTCACCCAGGCTGGAGTGCAGTGGCATGCTCATGGCCTCTGCAGCCTCAACCTACTGTGCTCAGGCAATCCTTCCACCTCAGCCTTCCAAGTAAATGGAACCACTGGTGCATGCCACCATGCTCGGCTAATTTTTTTATGTATTATAGAGACGAGGTCTCTCCAAGTTGTCCAGGCTGGTCTTCACCCCCTGGGCTCAGGCAATTCTCTCACCTCCACCTCCCAAAGTGCTAGGATTATAGGCATGAGCCACCACACCCGGCAGTTACTTCCTCTCTAAATATACTCCCAAAATCTATTTCAATAAAATTATCTTAATTATATTTGTATAAATAAGCAATACAAATAAAAAATAAATAAGGTACTTCTGGCTGTTAGAAGTTGAATGTATTGGTTGACCAGCTCATCTTAGAAGCTAAACTATAAAGCATTATATATAATTTTTTTAAAAAGAACTGTGTAGCTTTAAACAGTGACACAGGTGGCTGAGTAGATGGTTGCCACTCCAGTGTGAAGAAAAGCTTACATATATTTATTCACTCATGCATCCATTCATTCATCAATCTACGCTATGTATCAAGCACTACGTTAGGCACTGGAGTTATCAAGAAGGATAAAGACATAATCCCTTCTTAAAGGGGAAACAGGACTGTAAACAAATCATGGGGAAATTATTTAAAGGTAAAATTTGTGCCAGGCATAGCAGTAACAAAGAGGAGGAAAAAATGATTGTCACAAATAGCTTCAACCTTGAGAGCCTTTGCAGATCTGGATTTTAGTAACTTTCTGTAAAATATCACTGCTGAACAAAGACAGGAAGAAAGGACATCTTATACGACTTAAGTATCTGAATAATTTATAATGGCCTCATTGCTTAGAATACTTCAATTCATTTTGGCCACATGATGAGATCACTGGTCTCAAAGCATCCAACATTGCAGGGCCTGAAAAAGAACTCACAACTGTAATTACAGTATTTTTAAAGGGAGTGCTAGTCATGATTATTTTCTTTGGTCAGGAAGGAAAATGCTTATTTACTTCAGATTTTTGCAGCATACTTACCTACCTTAGATTTCTTATCTCTGAGCCAAGCAAACCATTTTAATTTTAAGCAAAGTCACAGAGCATGATTTCTCAAAATACATATTTAATTAATAGCTTACTATCTTGGCCATCTCCACACTAGACCGTGAGCTTCATCTAGGACAAAGACTATTTCTTATTCAACTTTTCATCTAATGCCTAAGCACAATTCCTGGCACACAGAAGGCAAAAAATACTTGTTAAAAGAAAAATGTAAATGTAGACCTTAAAATCCTTACCAACTGTCAATATTTGAGTTTTTTAATGCCCACCATTTGTAACCTTTTATTGTTCTTATTCTCCCTACAAGAAGCCAGGGAAAAGGATTTCCAAATAGCCTAATAAAATAGTGTATCAGTGTTTGAACAAATTAAAACCCCAAGACTTACCAGGGAAATTTAATATTCAAAAAATAAAGAAGAGGAATCTTACGTAAACCTTTACATTCAGAATCAAAATTGTACACTTCTGAAAGTGTTCTTCTTGTTGGATCTCTGCAAGATAGCTTTGTAAACAGAAAACTGCAGACGCGACCAGAAACTTCATTTAAAATGGCTGTATTTATTATTTTTATTTTTATCCTCACTTTTGCTGCAGTTGCTGTGAATGGCTTGGAACATGCAAAATATGCTAAACAAGAAACCTAGCCCCTACCTGAAGAGTTAGCAGTTGAAAGGCACAAAGAAGTACAATGGATTTAAAAGCCTCTTGAAGGGCAGCCTTTTGCTGCATAGATGCCAGGCAAGACAGTATGTGGCAGGAAAAGAGTTGGGGAAACTGCTTTAAAAACCTATTAACTAGGAATGTGAAAAAGCAGGGAACAATCGAGAAAGGAGGGAGGTGCTCACTGTTTGAAAGGCTTTTAAAACGTGACCATATTTTTGTTGGCTTTTTGCCTGCAACATACAATGAGGATGATGTACTGAATGACTAGCTGGCTGTTGGAGGTGGAATGAATGGGAGCTGGGCTAGGAAGTCAAGGCTGAATTTTGAGATGCCACTCTGGACCGTGTGCAGCTGCTGAGACAATGCTTGGCAGTGACTTAGTGACTGCAAAATTCAGCCAGCCTGCTCAGTCACCTTTTCATTTTTGTGTTTTTCTTGGTCCCATAAATATTTGCCCATGCTGCCTCTGCTGCAGATATTAAGGAGTTAATAAATTAGCCAGCCAACAGGCAGGAATCGGGAAAAGCCACAGAACTTAGAATTGAACAGCTGACAGCAGATTCTGCAGGTGCAAGATGGGAATCAGCTCTGCATTTTCTGCGTAGCGCAGTTTTCTCTGTCTGGCCTGTGGCATGATTTCCTGGCATCTTCAGGATAAGCTGAGTTATAAGGGTGAAAATTCCAGAAGGCCTTGCTCTAAGATTCTGTGAACTCTAACCTTAAAAAAAAATCCTACATTGAGATTGAAAAATTACATATTATATATGATATGATAATATTACAATATTACATATTGGTGAATTTTGGTTTCATGTTAGGAAAGAAAAATGTTCTAGATGCCATTTAAGGAAAAAATTGTAGATTAAACAGCACACACTGCAAATGAGCCTCCTGCAGTTGAAGTGTGTGAGGGAGGGAAAGGGAATTGCTGTTTGTAGTGAATATCTAAGTTCCACAGCAAGTAGTCAGGTCATAACGGATGAGGGGAAAGGAGAGAAATGGGCTGCCTGCAAGTGCATATTTCTCCTAAACTAGTTTATCAAATTCTTCTCATCATTCCACTTGATGGTAATGGACAGTCAAGGCCAAACTCTACATTGTAGCTGTTCTTCCAAATCTTTTTGGCTCTATAGTGGTAAAACTATTAATTAAATAACACTTGAAAATGTCCAATATGACCCTTTGACTAACAAAACATTCCCGTGGTTCTTCCGGGAAGGACTTTGGGTCGTCTGCACTGGTGATAGTAGTCGTGGCTGATTGGATTGATAACAGGAAAATTCATTTAATACTTTTTCATGCTAGTGAATATGGCCTATACCTCCAAAATCTTTTGACCAAACTCTGTTATGAGGTACATATTTACATTAAGGATAGAAAAACTCAGAGATCTGGGGTTTCTTTTTTCCAGATAGACGCCAGGAAGGACAGATAAATGTCTTGCTTAGTAACATTCAAAATGGGAGTTAATACCCACTACTAAGTCCCACTTTGGATCTTCTCCTTCTGTCGACTCCAAGTCCCTAAAATCCCATGCTTCCAATCTTCCCTTCTAAAATTGAAGAGCCTATGATTTTAGACCATAAGAGATTAGCTACTTTCAGAAACACTGGTCTTAGTTAGTTAGACTTAGAGAGTTCTTAAAAGGTCTCCCAATCCAAAAATGTCTTTCCCAGTCTTTCTGTGGGAAGCCTAAAATTCCACCATTAGAAATTCTGACATTTTGAGCAATGCTTTGTCCCTCATTGACACATTCAATTTCAAAACAGAGTAAAATTAAATAAATATAAAACATTATATATATAGTAAATATAATTTTTAAGTATTTGTGGGCCCAAAATCAGGAGGGAATATAGAAAGTTTAAGTTACTTATGGTGTTAAGGTGGTAGTATCATAGATTCTATCTTCGTTTTTAAATTTCCCTTCAATGTGCTGGTAACAGACATTGGTAAGGAAAAAATAATACCACTTTCAAAGACTCTGATTCCACTTGACCACTGTATCTCTAACCAGTGGAACCTAAAAATTAAGTAAACAAATTTTTAAAATAAAAGACAAAAGAATACTCTCACATTGTGATTTGTAACTAGATGTAGGGGAAAAAGCATAAAACAACAACTATTCAATTGCCAGTTAATGAGTATTTATTATGGGGCGGGAGACTCGTTGGGTGATATAAAGGATGCAAAAATGACTAAGTTCTGTATCCCCATCCTCCCACTTCAAAGAGCTTATGGCATGCAGCTAGTAACTTCGAAGAAAGAACACATTTTTCTTACCGGTTATCAGTACATTTTGGCGAATCCATTTATTAGCCGTTTGTTTCAGATTCTGAAAAGCTGAAGGATGGGGCAAGCCCAGGACACTACCTAGGAAAGACCAGTCTGGATGAAGACACTTAAGGAAGGAAGATGAGGGCAGTGGGCCCAGGCCGGGAGAATCGACAGCACAAAAGAGGAGAGAGGATGAGTGTGTGCTGACCGCAGACCAGGAGCACTTCAGAGGGTGGGCCAGAGCTAGCTTTGACTTCCAGCAAATCATTTTCAAAATATAAAGCGAACTACAGCAAAGTACTCTATTGATCAATCAAGGAGTTCCAAGTAGTCAAGGAGGGATGTTTATTGGCAATGTGCCTTCATATTCACAACGTAAACTCTGAAGGGACATGTATTTGCTGATAAGCCCCTACTTTAGCAAAGATGATTTCAGTCCAATCATTTTTGAAGTTCGCTCGAACAGCTGATATTTTCAGGTCTCTTTGTTCTGTTATTTTGTTCCAAATATTTTAAACCAGATGGAAAAGGCAATGTCCTTAAGGAGCCAGTTACCATTAAAATAAGGTTATTTTCCAAGTTGTTTGGGAAGTGGTTTACTTTATCTTTTTTCTCCCTTTCTAGACTTCAACATACATATTTTTCCTCACTGGTAAAGACACATGACATTGAGAACTATCAGATGAACCTACTTAAACAGGCTTCAAAACCATACCACTATCCTATTATTTTTAAATGTTTCTCTTTCTAAAAATTCTTTTCTTACAATTGATCACTCTCTTTGGGAAGCACTAACACTCACAAGCCCAAAGTTTCAATTTGGTCCCCGATACTCCACTTCCTAGACAATATCTTCTTTTTTGCTCTCCCTCCCCCCGCCCCAGCCTCATTCTCTGTCAGTATCCATCACGTTCCTTTCTCTAGCCACCTTCTTCATTCTGAATTCTTCCTTTTCGGCCAAGCTGTCTGCCCTTTTCATCCATATTTACTTCCTCCTTCTCTTTCTCCTTTAACCCCTTTCTAGACCTTTCAATGATGCATACTGAAATGTGTGACTCACTGTTTTTGCCATACTGAACTTCCGTTCATAAAATGTCCCTCCTCTACCAGACTGTTCTAAGAAAGCATTCTTTTAAGCATCTACAACTTGAGTACAAATAGAGACAGCGATTCGATTCCACTTCATATGTGTTAAATCAAATGTGCTCAAGAATATGATTTCCTACTGCCGTTCTTATTCAGCACTTTCTGTGACTCTTTATTAACCCTTTCTATTGCAACATGGAAACTTTAGCTAGCTGTGGTATAGTCTAAACTATACATGGGACAGTGATACTGACCTTCTGACCCTATGGTTCTTCCTGGCTGTGGGTAGAATTGATAGTACTTTTTCAATTTCTCCCTTGTCTCTGCTTGAACATACTGGAATTACAACCTCTGACAAAGGTAACATCGCTTTTGTGGTGGAAACAAAAGGGGTGTGTAATTAATTGGTTAAGATTACATTGCATGTTTAGATGATGAAATCCAGTTGCAGCTCCATTCCTTTATTTTCTCTAGCTGGATCTGGTCTTTCAACAAGACATTATTGACTGGCATCTTCCCCAGAGCAGGTGCTTTGGAATATAGTCTTGCTGCTTTGAGTTCTTCAGACTGAACAACTACAGCATGGGTCAAGAGAATCAGCTATGAGACAATAATGCCCAGTGTCTCAGGATGAGAACAGTAGATGATCCATGTCCAGGTGGCACTAACAGAAGGAAGGGTCCTCAGATTCATATGAGGGGCTAACCTTTTTCCAATTAACTCAGGTGACAGGATATGAATTATAGTTTCAACTGCCGTTTCTCTGCAAAATTCTAGAACTGAGAGGAGGAAGGCAATTTTTAAATAATTCACCACTGTAGATTGTGCTACGGTGACACTATAAAGTGAATTTTTAATTTCTATGAAGATAAAATCAATTAATGCCACAATCGTGTGGTATTAGCAAGTGCTAACTTTTTTTTTAATCACCCCAAATAACTATACCTTTGCATCTAAAATTTACAGCGCTTATCGTTACTGTTCTAGGCTTTACATCATATCACCTTTGATTGCTCTGAATAGCACATTATTGCCTATTTCTTCCTTTTCGCTTATTTGACTTTGGCTTTGTGGTTTGTCTTTATTTGTTAAAAAGAGATTACTTGCAATCTTTGCTTTTAAAAATGATATGATACCCATATTGGCTGCAGAAAATATTTAAAATGTGTGCTTTTCAAAGAATGATCAGATCATTTATTCATGTCTTTTAGATAAAAATGATTATATTCATCTCAATTATTTTTGCCAAGGACTGTAACACTAATTTTACTCTTTCTAAAAATTAAAATAGCAGTTTATATAAGGTGTTGATAATTACCTATATTATTGTACTGCTGTGACAGATGTTGGCAAAAAAGCCTAAAATGCCTACAGCTGTGCACTCCATGACATCTAGTTTATACTCAGACAGAAGGCTAACAGATGTTCTGAACTGTCACTTTGCCTAAATGTTTTTAAAGTCTAAGGACCTGCTTTATAATTCACCAGAGTCTGGTTTGGTTTCACAGAGGTCCTCAGAATTCCCATCTGTGACAATTAATGTTGAAGACATTGATAAATCAACCCTTGTGTTTTCCCTCTTCTTTAACAAACAGACCTCAGTTTATATACGAATTGTGGATTGTGAAGGCTGTTGTTACAGACATCCTATTTGTAAGATTCTTTCCTTAAGTACAGATAGAATGGAGCTATCAGAATACATGGGGGTTTGTTTTGAGTCATGGAAAGGGCTAGGAAATCATCCATTCTTTCTGCTAAATTATATGTGCCCTGGAAGTAAAATGTTAGCAGCTTCCAGCGACAATCTCCAAAAGTTCTATTCTTTCTAGTGAATAAAAAGGTGCTTAGTTATTTTCCTTCGGCATTTTAACCGCTCTGCTCATAACGAGCACTGTTAATTGTGCAGCCTGTGAAAATAATGGAAGAAGAAAATAAATAGCATACGTAAAGTAGACAGCCCATCTTCCCTAGCACGACACCCTAATGCTTCCTCTTCCCAAACCTACCTTCAGATACTTCCTATGGAATTACTGCCCCATGCAAGGGCCATCAATGCCTTGTTTGCTGTTGCTCTTAATTTTAACAAGCTGGATTCCTGTAGTACACTTGCTTAATAGTTTAAACATTCTGTTAACAATCAGGTGTTTGGCCTATCCTGTTTCTCCTCCATTCTGTATAGAAATATAACTCCAAATAGTACATCTTTCTGGGTTTGTTTCTAAATTAGTCCCCACACTTAATTATGAGGATGAGAGGGATGCCTTATTCCTCTTTGTTATAGGCTAAGCTCTCAGTAATCCCAAACAAAAGAGCCAGTTCTGGAAGATATAGGATTTGCTAGCAGGATTATGGTCTCATAGATAATGATGTGCAGTCAGCAGAAGCGAAGCTTTATTTTAATTCAAATAAGCTAGTAAACAAACCACTGACAAGTCTGCTGGTGAGAGTAACTGGCTGCTGTTGCCACATTGGCAGCTAAATTATAGAAAATCTATTATACCCTGTTCACCATATGTTTAATTTAATACAAGATACAAATTAAACTATCCACAGTGCCTATTAAAATAACAATACTTTTTTAATATTTGAATGTCTTAAAATAATTTCTACTGACCTCGTAAAGGGCAGTTTTGATACAGGTGATTATCTGGGGTGGGGGGAAGAGGTAGTTAATAGAAGGCCAAAAAAAATTTAATTGCCTTTTGGAGAAAATAAAAATATAAATGTTCGTTGGTTTGCAGTTGTTAATAAGGTTAATTAGCAGTCATGTGTTCTGTTATTACTATATTTCCCTCCCATCCTTTTTGTTTCTGAGGCTAGGGTTTTAAGAGTGATAGTTTGACTTATGTGAGTCTATCCTCAGGCAATAATTACCTGGATGAAGCCAACCTGTGGGTAGCCTCAGGTCGAATGCCAATTGAGACATGTATTCTGACAATTGAATTTAAACTCAAGGCCCAACTTTGGTTGAAAAAGACATACACTTTCATATCCCTGCCTCAAATCAATTGCTCTGTAACCAAAAGATCCAAAGTAGAATCAGAAGTGAGAGGCTGCCTTTCAAAGAAAGGAAAAAAAAAAAAAAAAAGATAAGGCCACACACTGTTCACAACAAATTTCCTCCTGTTCCCACAAGAGTAAGCAACCAACGATGCTTGCTTGAATCCATTTGGACTCAGTCTACCAGATTCTACAGACCAGACTGGGTTTTTAAATTATAGAACGGCCGGGCACGGTGGCTCAACCTGTAATCCCAGCACTTTGGAAGGCCAAGGTGAGAGGAGTCTCTGAGCCAGGGGGTTCGAGACCAGCCTGGGCAACTTGGTGAGACCTCATTCCTACAATAAATCACCACACACACACAAAAATCTAGCCGGGCGTTGTGGCATATGTCTGTAGTTCCAGCTACTTGGAAGGCTGAGGCGGAAGGATCGCCTCAGTCCAGCAGGTTGAGGGTACAGTGGCCATGAGCAGTGTGCCACTGCACTCCAGACTAGGCGACAAGAGTGAGATTCCAACTCAAAAAAAAAAAAAAAAAATTAGAGAGCTAGATTTGAAACGCCGATCCCCTCTTTCCCAGCGGTGAACCCATAGACACTGAACCTAGCTGAATCTTCCTCTACTCTGGAAGGGGAGATGGAGGTGGGGAGAAGTATATAGTTCCAACTTTACAGTATTATTATGAGAAGTAATTCAGAAAAAGTATCCAGTACATGATAGATACTCATTATTAAAGATCAGCTCCTTTCCTCTTTCACCCTCAAGCAAATAGAAACGTAGCCCTTTCTTCAAGAGGAAAAGGAGAATGCCAGGAGAAGGGGCTGGGGAAAGGTGTACCTCAAAATTCCTGAAATCGGTTTCCTGGGATCATGAACTTCTTTCCACAGGCAAAACCCAAAATGGCATGCTCTTTTCTCCCAAAATTCACCAAAATACTTACTCTCATTAAGAATGTATCAGCAAGCTACCCAAACCAGCTGCCTATCCTTGGGCCTATGAGATAGAAAAACAAAAAATCATCATCACGCTTTGAGATGACTTTTCAAACTTGTATGTACAGACTTTGCACTGGGTCTGCAATTGTGTGAATGGGGTTGTACTATGAGAATTTGGCTTCAGAGAATAGAAGCAGAGCTGAACTAACCAATGTCCTGGTTATTACAATGTGGCATAAAGTGTGCATTTGGAAAATATCCGTAGTTTCTATTATTTTTGAAGTCCAACAGATGATATCAATATTTGGTCCCCAAACAAGTTAAGTTATCTTAGGTTAATGCAAGAAGCTAATTCCAGAGCACAGTACTGGTAAGAATATGCCAGAGGGACACAAGACAAATATCCTGTGGTCCTTTCCCTTCTCTCCACTAACCTGTTACTCAGAAGTTGAGAGACCAGAGATAGATCCATTTATCAAAACACTGAATATATTGATAAATTAAGAAACTGAAAAAGAAAAGGTCACAACATTTGTGGCATGTTTTAAATGTTCAACATTTTAAAAGTGATACTTTCAACACATAAAGGCAAAACACACGAGTGCATGCATAACTTAATTCTGGATAGAGCAAGAAATGTAAGGGAAGCCATTGATGAGCGCTCCCCATAGGCCTCGCTTCCACCCCTGCCTTTCCACCTCTTTAAAAAGCACACACCCTTCGCGCCTGTCTAGTCGCCTCGTCTAGTCCCTTAGCATAACACAGGCCAGAGAAACTGAGCTCCAGAGCGCGGGTGGGAAGGAAGACCATGCTGGGTACCCGGCCACTCTGCAGGCAGGCCGCCATCCAGCCTGCGCAGTCCCCGTCGCCACCTTCGCTTTCCAAGCCTTTAGCTCCGCGAACCCCGCTTCCCACCTTTCCACCCGGCACCCCCACCGCCACCCCCAGGTGATCACGATCCAGCCTCCGGAGGGGATCTCCTGGGCTCGCGGTCCACACCCGGGGTACGGGAGAACAAATCACACGGGCCACACTGTGCACTGGAAGGCACGAACGGTTCCAAATTCACCTCAACATTGGAGTCTAGAGTCGGGGGGATCTCGCCCGCCCTCCCGCGCCTGGGAGCAGCCAGTGGGCCCGCGAAGGCGAGGGGGGAGGGCGGCCTGAAGAGACCCGGGGGATCCCAGGCCTCGACTCCCTCGGCCGGGCCGCCCGATGGTCGGCGGAGAGGCCTGGCCACCTCGGGGCCCGGGCGGTGCCCGCGCCGCGCTGGGCGGTGGGACCCGGAGGGGCGCGGCCGGGTCGGGGCGCAGCTCCCAGGGGCGCGGGGCAGCCAGCCGGCCGGCCTGCGCGCCCGTTGCGCAACGCGAGCGAGAGGGGACCAGGCTGGCCTGCCCTGCAGGGCCCAGGAAGCCAGAAGGCCGGGCTCCCTGTGCAGAGCCTCGTTCTGCCTCCGCCCAGGGCCCCTCGAGTTTCGCAGACCGAGGAAAGGATGGGGGAGGCGGGAAGTTTATTCTCGAGGCTTTGAAAAACGAGGTTTCCAGGTCTCTCCACCGCGCGCTCCCAGGTGCAATTTTGCAATCGAGAGCGTCTGAAATGTAAACCACGTCCTCCTCCAGTCGCGTCCCGCGGGGACGTCGGCCCGGCCGCGGTCCCCGGTCCTGTCGCAGCGCGCGTCCCGTGGGGGTGTCGTGTCGTTTGGGCTTTGTCTGCGTGGATGGCCGAATCGCATTCGGCCGGGTGGCAGGCCCCTCATCCCGTGGAGTCTCGGAAAACACCCGCCTTTCTGACGCTCCCGCGGAACGTGGGCGGCAGTCGCCCCCTCGGACCCGGCGTCCGGGCTCCCATGAGACCGCGCGTCCCTGCGGCTGGTGGCGGCTGGAGCGCGAGGAACGCGCGCGTCGGCGCAGCCCCGCGAGCCCGCGGCCCAGGACGCGCCCCCGGAGGCCGAGGCCGGAGCGCGAGCCCGCTGAGCCCGAGGGCACCCACGTGGAGAGGGTGGAGGTGGCCAGTTAGCGAGCGATTGATGGCTTAAGGAGAGAGAAGCACGGCCTCCACGGCGGCCGGGGGTTCAAGCACGCCTCGAAGCCACCCGCGTGGAACTCGGGACCTGTGTGGTCACCGTTCCCGGCACACCCAGACCCTGATCGTGCGTATCGGGCTTGCTTATAAGCCGGACTCGCCGCCTGAGCAGCAGGTCCCAGGTGCCCCTCTTGCTAATCCCCTCTGCCAAGAGTCGCCTAATTCCCTTTTTGTTTTTAATTGCCACTTTACCATCCTGTCCTCCTCCCTCCCTCTCTTCTTTCTTTCCTTCTACCCTTCCTGGCTTCCGTCTTCCTCCTCTCCTTTCCTTCCTTAATCTGGGGGCGTTCGTGCTGAATGTCATTTATTCACCGGCGTCCCAATCTGAGGGGGGGGGGAACCCCTCTCCGCCCTCCCCAGGCGCTCCCGCAACTGGAGAGTTTAGCTTTGACTCCACAGTGGAGTTTCCCATTCAGAGCCACCTATAAACGCCTGTGAATTAGCTCTCACGGTTTCCCAACCCCGTGGAAAGCCATTCCTAGAACCTAGCATCGTTTTAGTGGTGCGTTGTTTGCTCCAGCTGGAGGTGCTGACCAGTCACCTCAGTTTCTGCCCCTGGATACAGAAAGATTTTATGTTGTTGTTGTTGTTGTTGTTGTTTTAAAACCACTTGTACAAAACCGGTTCCTGATTCCCTCATCTACCAAGGCAGTCTGTCACTTTGGCCCTGCACCTTGCTTTTCACATTCTACATTTCAGTTAAAGGCTGAAGCCTTCCCCATGTCCGATGGAATGTCACTGCATCACAGCTTTGGAGACAACTTTTGCTGACTTGCCCAGAAAACAGTGCTCCTGATCTCTCACAGGGGGGCGAGGTCCACTGAGAGATTCCTAACTTCCGGCTGGGACCGAATGCATTCAAGCAATAGATGTCTAAGGTCTCCTCACCCTTGGTCACCTTGGGCTACTCACTGGTGCCCTCCTGTCTTGCCTCCTTAGATTCAGCCCAAAGCCCCAGTGGGAAGAGGACAGCAGTTCTGATTCTTCTTTCTGTTTGTTGTAAAAAGGAAAATAGCTTTTAT
The DNA here is from genome assembly GCA_027257055.1 of Cephalopachus bancanus. Classification (NCBI taxonomy): domain Eukaryota; kingdom Metazoa; phylum Chordata; class Mammalia; order Primates; family Tarsiidae; genus Cephalopachus; species Cephalopachus bancanus. The sequence goes on along the minus strand of JAPVLO010000160.1, from coordinate 154,711 downwards.
TAGTTTGAGATGTCCTTTATAAGTTTTGATATCTGAAAAAACCTGACAAGGGAGGCATGATGAGATCATTTAGTTATCTCAGTGAATGACTTTTTTAATGAAAACACTGGATAAAACATTTCACCCTCCCCCATTCCACCTTTACTTAGGTGAAATGTTTCTACTATTGACTTTTAATTTTGCAGAGCGCCCCCACCCTCTTCTACAATACCATAGGTAACAAATACGCACACCTTAGCCTGTTAAGGGTCACTCTTGACTTTTACCCATCACCCTTCCCACCCCACTCATCCTTACGCAGGCGCATTTTTTCTTGATCCAGAGAGTGTTGGGATGTGCATATGTCTTTTAGGATCGCCCTGACTTTCATTCTTTTTGAACTGATATTAAGCCGTCTATCCTGAGATACAAAATCAATTTTTGAAGAACAATCACGTGAAAAATGGTTTAACTGCTGTTTTGATGTCTTGGCTTTTCAACTTTCATAGGGAAGGCTTTCACCGGTGTTTAAGTAATAGTCCACTCGAATCCCCTTTTCAGGTGACTCCAGACCGGTGGTAAACCAGTAACATAATTGTTTCCAAAATGAAAAGGAGAAGTTGAGATCAGTTGTGTTGAGGATTCATCTGAGTGTTTATCTGTCTTTTATTTTAAAAGGTGTGTGAGAAGAAAGGGAGGAATAAACTGGGGGAGGGCAGAGGCAGAGAATCTATGAAAAGTTGTTTTTAAGATTAAAGCCACTTCTCCAAACTATCATCTTGCCACAAGTGACAATGCAGAGAGCAGGAGTCCTGAAAGTGGATTACTATCACTTGGTGCTACCAGAGGCCCGGAGAGTCCTAGCATTAACTCCTATGGAAAGGTAAACAGACCTAGTCAGCAGCTAACAACAGTCTCCCCAGCCGCACCCTCACTGCCAAGCTCTCAGACGCTCAGAGTGGCTACAGACCTCAGCGGGGTCTAGGTGGCAGGGCTTCCCCTGGGAGAGGAAGCAGATGCTGCCTGCAGAGCGGAGAGGGGGAAGCTGAGTGGCTGTAAGAGCATGGCCGAGGGGACAGGGTGCTGTACCCCGAGGGCTGGGGCCACCGGTCCCTCCCCACTCTGCGTGGTGCAGTCCATGAGCCACCGCTGGCTAAGGATAGATCTAAGAGAACCAAGAGTAGGGCCTTGGGGGTGCTAGAGACCAACCTTCAGTTTGTTCCATTCCTCCTACTGGGCTCCCATCCTAGGGTTTCCAGGATTGGAGACCCTACCAGAGGAGAGGGCGGACATGATAAGGAAACAGGCCTAGCGCCAGCGTGGCATGCGCACACGGGTGGGAGCCTGCGAAGATGAGCAGACACACCTCGGGATGAAAGAAGCCCTCAGTGATCTGCGTGTCTGGCTCCTGCAGTTGTGCATGGCCAACCCGAGGGCGGGGGACGGGGAAGCCTCCGTGTTTTCAGTCGCTCCATCTGGGGTTGCTTATCTCCTCTCCCCCAACCCTCCGCCTCACCCCATCAGGACCAAGCAGAATCAAAACTTCATCGCCTTTGCCTGTACTGAGCCTCAAAACTCAGGATTTGATAAGGTTACTGCACCATTAATACAATTGTAGATTTTTTTAAAGCCTCCTCCAAGAGACAGATGTTTGGGCTGATTAAGAATCGAGGAGGAAACCTGCAGCTGCACCAAGGAATAATCTATTGGACAAATATTTTAATAAAAAAGAAATATGAAGAGATCAGCCCGACCTTGCAAGGTCTTCTGCTTTAAAAAAATCTTTATCAAACCCCGATTCTATGGCTTCAATAAACAGAACCCATTACCTCACGGCATCTTTTGTTGGCCCCATACAAGAGAGAACAAAATGGTTATTCAGGGGAACGCTTTCGATTTTTATTGTGGGTAGCCTGCACAAAGACCGTGTTATTGTATTTAAAAGAACCATCTGTAGCAGAAACAATGGCATCAAATTATCTTTGAATACCCACTGAAAAAAACATAAAGCTTTTTTTTTTATTCTTCTTCTGTACGGTGGGGGGATAGAGCAGTGTTAGGATAACTGACTTTTTTGTTGTTCTCTGGGTGCATTCTTCTCGCTCCCCCTCTCTCCCCCTCACCCTCTCTCTTCTCTCTCTCTCTCTCTCTCTCTCTCTCTCTCTCTCTCTCCCTCTCTCTCTCTCTCTTTTAAAAAATCAGCCATTTGGGGTTTTAAGCCATAAACGATTTTTCTTGTTGCAGGGGATTGCAGTGGCAAAGCTAGGCTAGGTCTTGGAAGCTGGTGTAAGGCGATGCCGTGAAGGCAGGAGGCTGATGGAGAGACTGGGGGGAAGAAAAGCAGAAATGGATTCACGGTGCCTTGGATGGAGGACGAGAGGGGAACTGCAGGCTCCTTCCACTCGTTCTGTCCGGTGAGAAGTGATCAAGCTTGGACTGACAAGAGGCTCAGGGAGCCCTCACGTTCTTTTGCTTTTTTACCTGCCAATCAAACTGCTACAAGACAACACCCTGATCTGGCATGGACATGTAAGTAGCTTGCAACCCAACTTTGACATTCACTGCTAGCTCACTCCTCCCCCCACCTCACTTTCTTCCCCACTCATTCTGTTTTTTTTTTTCTTTTGACCTTTAAGAGATCTGGAAATACACCCTGGGTGGCAGTCATTTAACACTGGCAGATTTAAGTCTGGGAGCGTTAACTTTTGGAATTAAATGCTGATTTAGATTTCTTTAACAAATGCAGAAATGAAATGACATTATGGCATTCTCTTCTGAACAGTTTTAGTGCCGAACATAATCAGTTGTCTTGCAAGGGTGTGTGTGTTGCTTTTTCTACGAAAATGAAGAAATAGATCTTTGAGTCCCCACAGAGAACCCCAGGAATGAAAAATCCGGGCTTCCATCTTTAAAATGTTAAAATGTATCATCCACTCCTACAAAGAACCTTTTCCAGACCAGTGTTACTTAGCATGGAAAGAGTGATTTGATTCCAAAGGTACATACCATTAAGGGATTGCTGCTACTGCAATCGGCGTCTTACTATTTTGGTGGTGGCTAGGGGTGGGGGAAGGTTGCGGGGCTGGAGGTGGGGGTGGGGTGGGGGAGAAGAAGGAGACATGGCGATGCCTTGTTTTTTATGAGATATTGACATGGAGGGAGACAGAAATGGAAGGGGGGGTCAGGATACCCAGGAAACATTACCTGAGAGAAGGAATTACAGAGCATGGCGAAGCTGGAAGGTGGGAGGGTTTCGGCTGAAGTTGGGCGAGGGGGTGATGGGGCTTGCTCTCTGGCGCCCTCTCATGGTAACTTGAGCCAATGTTTCACTTTCGCACTTCAGTGCTGGGAAAAGCAGCTGGGTTTTTGTTATTGCTGTTGGGTTTGGTTTTTTTTTTTTTCCTCCGCAGACTTAGAAACTGAAGACTATTAGTGGAGCAAATGGGTTGTTTTCATCCCAGAAGCTTATGCGTATGCCTTAAAATCATCCACGTTTTCTCCTTAAGCATCCCCTCCTCTCCCGAAATCTTGTTAGACTAATGGAGGAGGCGAGGCCAGCGTGACTTATGGAGGGTGGTCCACGCCCAATTAGTAATTCGGGAAAGGGATTCCTTTCCTACCTGAACAGCATCCTGACTCTTCTAATGTCCTCGAGAGGTGTAGGGGGGTGGAGTGGGAGGGGATGATTTGGAAATTGCTGATTCTGACACGGGCTCATTATAATACAATTTAAAGGGGGCCCTTAGGAACGAACCTCTGTTACTGCGACATGGGGTGGTCAGGGGGCTTTCCTTCCCGCCTCCTTTTCCTTTCTTTTTTCCCTTCTTTCTTTCTTTTTTATTTTATTTAAAAAAATTTGGTAGATAAAGGTTAATCTTGGGCTGAATGATAGAGCTATGATTGACAAGAGAAAAGGTGTGGAGGGCAGGTCGCGCTGTCTTATTTACAGCCCACTGCTTGCTGTAGAGTCTTTGTTAGGACTGGAAAGCTAATTTAGTGCTGATCAAAAGCACCACAGAGTTAAAGGACTGGTAATGACTGCTAATTTCATTTCAGCCTCATGCATCCCCAACCGCTGTAATTAAAGACACGCTATTTAAATACAGGTGAAGGGTTTAGGGTGCCTTTTTTTTTTTTAAAAAATTGGGTAGGGGGTGGGTGGATTACAATTTTATTTAGATGTCTTCTTATACTGTATTTGGGTGTTAGGTAATCCAAAATCAGTTTATTTTTATTATTATTATTTAGAGGCGCTCCTTGTCATTTATACCTGGTTTTGTAGAATCCACGGTGTGAAATGTGTCAGTCACGTAAAAGCCCCTGTTTAAAGAAAGGGCGGGGAAGGGGGTGCAGAGGAGTGACTATTTAGGGGTGATTTAAATATTTGCCCGCCCCCCCCCCGTTTCAAATTAATAGAAGAGGCTTCAGTATAGTTAAAAGTATTTGAAACTTGGGGCAGGGTTAACAGGCCAAAGGGATCGATGTCAGCTTTATAAGTACTTCTAAAAAGATCATGTGAACAGATGGAAAAATATATTTTTAATTAAATAATTTCCCCCACACTCTGGCCGCGGTGTTGGCTCAGAAACCGTGTAATTTCTCAACCGATAGGAGTTTCTTTATGAGAACATCAAAGGATAAAAAAGCTCTACATTTTCGTAGTTGGTTAACATTGATAACCCCCCAACACACGCGCGCGCGCGCGACACACACACACACACACACACACACACACACACACACACACACACACACCCAAAAAAGAATTTAGCCTTTAATCCCTTTCCATCGACGGAGACGAAAGCTCTGTACTCGACCCCGCGAGCGGGCGGCCCGCGCCTGCCGGGGCTGGAACTCAGAACTCAGACGAGCCGCGGCCGCCGAGCCGCCGCGCAGGTTCGGGCCCGGCGCCCCCTGTTGGACACAGTGGGAGCTGCGCGGCGCCCGTCCCGGAAATCGACAGGCTCTTGCTCTGGGGTTTAGGGAACCCTCTTCTTATCACCCTCCGGGGGAAAAAAGCAGCGAGGTCCGGAAACAAGTTGCTGTATCCTTGAAAGAGAATATAATGCTAACTCCATAGAAAGCCAGAGAGGCGGCCCCATGCCGCTTTCGTTTTCTATCAGGAATGAGGATGCGCCTACAGCCCTGCTTCTCCCCTCCCAGCCGTCCCCCACGCGGGTTGGTTCTGGAACCCCTCTTTGGCTCTGCCATGCTAGAACGGGCAGAGGAGCAGGAAGGAAAACAAATAATTTTTTCTTTTTTCTGTTGCCGAGGAGAATCGAGCAGAGGGTCCTTCTCCCGCTGCGGCCACGTTTCAAAAAATTCCACGGGAGATGCTGTGGCTTGCTGTCCCTACGCAGGCAGCAGCATCTCGGTCGCCCTGGGTGGGGGTCCCCGCGAGGGTCGAACGGAGGTTCGGAGCGAAAAGAATAACTTGGCCTCTTTTTATTGAGTTCGTTCCAGAGTGGAAGTAAAAGGCCAGTCTCTTCTGTGGATGTTTCCCATCCCCCCCAACCAATCTTGGTCAAACTTTCTTTCCCGGCTAGCGGTGACACCGAGTTAGGGTCCAGGGAACAGGTGCCTGGGACCGTTCTTCTTTCGTCTGGGCCGTAGGACTTCAGGGCAGGTGCCAGTGGGAAGGGGTGTTTTCTTTGAAGTTCGGCATTTCATTGGCCAGGAATCCAAATTGTCCTGGGGAAAGAAGAGTATTTTTACACCTCCAAAAAACTACCTGTCTACAGAAGAGCGAGCTTCGACTTATTATGATTATTATTTTTGTCAGCCACCGAGGGCAGAAGTAGCCTTTGAATTATATCAGAAAGATAAACTGTAAAAATGACACATCCTCTGAATTTAAAAGCTGTGGGGAAATAGGGGTTAGCTCAGTTGTTTAAAAATCAAATAAAGACATTCTTGTGCGAAATGGACAAGATGTTTTATGATTTCCATCTTCAGAAAATGTACTTAACAATTTTAACTTTTACCCTTAAGAACTTTGGGACTTGCTTCTTTTTTTTTAAAGTTTGCCTACTGAAGGAAGCTACTTTTAAAAAATAAAAGAGTGGCTGGTGGAGATACTCAATCCTGTGACTATGAAAGCTTTATGGTACCCTTAGGTGTCCTCCCGCCTCCCGAAATGAGCGAGTCCGAGGTCCTGTCTAAAGGGACGTGGCCGTCAGAGCTGTCTTCTCCATCTGGTTCCAGAACCGGCTCTCCGTTTGCCCTTTTCTTTAGTTAGTGGGTTCAGACGTGGAGACAGGGAGGGAATCGAGGCTTCTGACACACCCCTCCTCGGAGTTCTCTCGAAACGACAGGCCAGCGGGCCTCCAGCCCCGGCAGCCCGCCCTGCGCCCGGCCAAAAGGCTCGTCCCCGGCACGGAGAGGCCGGGGCGGGCAGGCGGGGGCCGGGCGCGGCGAGGGGCGCTGCGCTCCCCGCCGAGGTCCGGAGGCTGCGCGGAGGCTCCCGCGGCTCGCGCGGGGGGCGAGGCCGAGGCCGGCGAAGCCTCGGAGCCCACCGCGAAGGGGGGTCTGCGCCTGTGCCCTTCGGAAGTGCTGCCGGGCGTGCCAGGGCGACGTCCCGGGGCGTCCACTCCGCGCCGCACCCGGGGGTCCCCACCTGCAGGGAGAAGGCAGGGGGCGGGGGCTGCGGGCGGAAGGGAGGAGCCGCACCTGGCTGCGGGGCCGGTGGGCGGGCCGGGGGCGAGTCCCCACCTTGCCACGACCCCCGGCTGAGAGCCAGAGATGAGCCAAACAGGTGGGTGGCCCAGGTCCGGGGATGCCACCCAGCGCTCCGGGCGCAGTGCTCCTTCTGCGGTCCCCGGCGGCCCCAGCGCCTGCCCGGCTCCCACGCCCTAGGCGGCCGCGGGAAGGCAGCCCCTCCACCTCTGGGGGCCGGGGAGGGGGCAGCGGCTGGCTGATGCCTCCGTAGCGGGCAAAGCCGCCGCGGCTGGCAGCCGGCCGCGTTTCTCCGCGGCGGCAAAGAGCCCTGGAGGGGCGGGGCGGGCGCTCTGGGTCTCTGGTCCCAGCGTCCGGGCCCGAGCCCGCGCGGGTTGGCTGGGCGCCCTGCTTTGTAAGGAGCCAATCTTGCCCGGCTCTGAGGACGATGCGGGCGGAGGGGCCACCCTAGCTCGGGCCCACGAGTCTGTGCCAACTCCTCAGTCCCTTCCCCCCTCCATCCCTCGCACCTCCGGGAGGGGGGGGGTGGCCGGGAAGGACTCGGGAAGCCTGCACGTGTGGCTCGGAGCTTGGAGCTCTTTGGGTGGGGTAGGCGGGTGGACAACGACCATCATGAAGACGAAGACTCGAGGACGGATGAGTCGTTGCGCCCTGAGTTTGCTCTTTGACTTTGCTTTTAGACGCTGAGATCCTTTAGTTTCGGTGATGCAACCCTGAGACAGACAAAGGCGCTAGGGAGCAAGCCCGGTGGGCTTGGAGCCGCGGAGGTGTCGACGGACCCTCATCCCTCCGCCACGCAGCAGGGCGGATGAGCGTTGCCAGACTGTGGGTCCCTAATCCGGGGCCCAGCGGCTCCGTGGGTTGTGCTGGAGGGTGTTGAAACCACAAGTACGACTTGACACCATTGAGCCCACGGTGCTTGTCAATAATCTGTGAATTAGGTGCAGAGATTGTCACTGCAGATCATAACAGTTTCTGAAGGACTCATTACAGCCCATCGTGTCAATGATCTTCAAATTAAGGAGGGGGGGTGGGGCGAGAGGGAAGGGAGTGGGGAGAGCCCACAAAAAGGGAGGAAGGGTGGGAGGGAAGATAAAAGTCAGCGCCCCAGCTCCGAAGGGGCCTTTAAAGATTACCAGGCCGGCGGTCTGAGAATTCCGTGGGGATGGGTCTGGGAGCCCAGCTCCATCTGAGCCGGGACTGGAAGGGGGGCGCTAGGGGGCGAGCAGAAGTGGGCCCCTGGGAAGGCCGACTTCTCGGGCATTTCTTTTGAGGCCAGAAGAGCTTTGGGGAGAGGGTTCCAGATGTCAAGGGGAGGCCTCGAGGACGCCAGCCCGCCCAGGATGGGTGTGCACTTGGATTTCGAGCACTTTCCAGGGCAAGCCGCAGCGGCAAATCTTTGAAAAGAAAGTGGTAATAGTTTCACTTGGGCGGATGGTGATTGTGGGACGATTCGCCCCTCCCCCACTGGCTTGCTTCAACTTCTTTCCATGCCACAGGTGAAAGCTTTCTTCCTTTCCCTCTGATGGTATTCCTGGCTGTCCCTCACCTGTGAAGCAGATCTAATTTCTCTCCCCAACTTGCCTTTTGGGGTGCCAAACACATCAGCCCTCTGAGATTTTGTCACTTCTGCAGTTTGTATTCAGTCCAACTGGACTCCTGGACGGGGAACTTGTGTGTCACCTAGGAGCTGCATGTTCCATGAGATCTCCAGAAGAAAGAAGACTCCATTCCATTTCTGTGACATGGAAGGGGCCAGGCCAAGGGAAAGAGGTTTTCCCTGCTTGGTGGATGGTCGTTGCAGTGAAAGGGCAGCCCAGCCTGCCCTGGAGTGTCCTGTAAGGCCAGCTACAGAAAGCTTATGGAAGGCATAGGGTCCCCCCCCACAAAAGGTGTGGTCACAACTAGATGAAATGGTCACAGTTGGAGAATTTAAAACAATTGTCTTTTCTCTAAAATGAGGGTCATAATCTTAGCCACTTGAAAACTAGGATCCTAAGGAGGCCCTTTTTATTTGGTATGATTAATTGCACACGATAGTGGGGTCAGAGAGATAGGTATTTCAACCCTCAAGCAATGATTTACAGGTGTAAAGGGGGCCGGGGTTGTGTGGGGGACTCCCTGTAGTTCCTGGTGATTCATTCGCCTTTCTTCAAATTCCCTTTTCCTGATTTTTAAAAATCAAATTATACGTTTAATCCAACCGAAAACCACTGGTGGCAACTCGTAAAGTTTTTAGTTTGTCTTTTTAAAAGGAAATTTCTATTTAAAATAATTAAATCATGTAATGGACACACTTCATCTTTCCCTGGACGACAGTTGCAGTGCAGGGACAGAGTCTTAACTGATAATTCATAAATGGAAGTTGGGAAATGTGAGTTTCTTTTTCCAGAAAATACTTGAATATATGAAGGATGTGTGTGTGTATGTGTGTGTATACATATGATACTGTAAGTAATATGTTGATTAGTATATACAGCTTGAGAGACATGCACAAATAATTACATATTACTTTTGTTGCTATAATTTGAAGTCAGGGGAAATACATTTAGTTTTCTAACTACTGAATTCTTTTAAAAATGGATTTATTTCATCAGTGAGAATTAGATGAAAGAGAATGAGTAACAAAGAGAGTGGAATGCAAAGCAGTTCTGCATTCCTCAGGTTTCGAGGGTCCTTACAGCTCTTCAGTGAAATTATTTGGAGAAATTGGGTCTGGACTGAAACAGCATTGTCATTCCTTCGTTCATTTGTGAACTGTAATACCCCTTCTGGAAATTAAAGGCAAGGTGCTGAAGGACCAGGCAAGAAGAAAAAAATATGATTAAGCCATTTGAAATTGCCAATCCACTACGCGCATCCATATGCATATCTATATCTTAGTAAATAGAGGGGGATAGAGATATATGTTTGTTCTTTGTACCATCTAGAAACCTTCCATTATAATTCCTGTCACTACTCTTACATACTTCCCGAACCTGACAAGTTTGACACAGGAAAAAAAGGGGGGGAGATGTAGAGGAAAGAATTTATATCATTTTGAAAATTGTTATGAAAAGCAAGGTGTCTGTCCCCTCCAGGAATTCCTATGGGGGACCCGTCACAGGCTGAAGGAAATGAAGTTTGACAACGGTACAATTCAGTCTCTAATTTTTGCTCATTTCCATATTCCAACTTTTTCCAGCTTATTCCTTGCTGATTATTTTTGGAATGTATGCGATGCTTTTTTAAGGAAAAGAAATCCTCTCGTGCATTTCTTTACCTTCATTTATCAGTGTTTGTCTCTTAAATCTTGAAGAATCCAACCTTGATCATCTTGGAAGTCTTGTGGTATGCTCCAATTTGGAGTGACTGAGACCTTTTGTGACTTACACAGGAGAAGGAAACATTTTAGGAAACTGGCCTATGCCAGGTTTCTTACTGTGTCATTCTCAGTTGTCTTGTATTAGGGAATAAATCTAAATAAAATCTCATCTCTCCAGATCGTACCAACATTGCCCTGAACATTTCAATTTTCCTTTCTTTTTGGCTTTTAAAATCAGGTTTTCTCTGGTTGTTGTAGCTCTCTTTTTAGTTGTATTTGTCTCTTGCTTACCAGACTGCTGGGGTGACCTCTTTCACTGCGGTGTGATCAATGCTGTGGTCACTCTGAGAGGAGATCGTTGGAAGCTTAGGATCTGGAAGAAACATGACCAAAACAGAAGGAAAAAAAACCCTTCATTTGGCCAAATCTGGCTCCTCATCTATTTAACCAGTTCCAGAATTAGAAAACCTTTCTGTACATTTTCTTCTATTTTTCCTCGCTTTTTTTCCCCTTACGTAATGAAATTAAAACTTTTGGAGCCCACAGTTGACATTTTTCAGAAAATTGAGTTATCAAGGCAGTAATTATTTCACGGGGAGATAAAACTCTCATAGCCCTAACTGTCAAATAGGGCCCTTTTCAGATTTTAATTACAAAATAAAATTAGTCTGCTCTTCCTCGGAATGGTTTGTGAGTGGTTAAACAGAGCTTTCTCCAATACTGGTGGTCGTCAAACTCTGCTAATTAGCAATGCTGAGAAATTCCAGTTAACAAGGACATTCTCCAAGACTCTGCAGGTTCCCTGCCGTTTGCCTTCATTTCCATAAGAAGATTAAGAGAGGAGGGGAACACACTCAAATGCAGATGCAGAAAAGAAGCGTTTTTTAACAAGCATCATAATAGTAAGATGCTTGGCTAGTTCTCACCTAATTACTGCAAGTTAAACCTCTATTTGCCACTAAGAAGAAAAAATAAGTCTTCAGTCCCCTATCTCCACAAAATTGTTAGTTGGCTTCAGATATAACACTTGAGGAGGGATGGGGAGAGAAAAATCAATGCAAAAGGTTTTTAAATAAAATTGAGTTACACTTAGCAGTTAAGGCTTTTTAGTTAGGGCCGACAGGAGAATGAAATCAAATCAGAATGTCCCAGGAGTAAGGCATTTTTGTTTCTAATTACTAATCTTGCTCTAAAAGTGTGTCTTTTTTTTGCTGCCCACGGAAGACAAGTTTTACACTCTCTTTTCGATTAAACACTTTCAATTTTCGTAAATTGTGCCAATGGCACTATTTTAAATTCTCGGAGGATGAAGCATCCTGTTCCAAGTCTCTTTTGTCTGAGAGTCAATGGTATATTGTTGTTAGGACCGTAGCTGTCTATTATAAGCCTAAAACAGTGTTGCTTCTGTCACTTATTAGGATTGTTATAGTTATTATTATATTTAGGGGCCAGGTACTGGATTAAAATTGAGTGGGCAGTGATCTGATTTTTTAAAATACATAGGCTCTATAAATAAATAAATCTAATGAGAAAATTGTTTCTGCTATCATCATCTTCTTTAATCTCATTTTCATAGCACATTATTATGCATAAACACCAGCCACGGTTAGTTTATTGCCTCGATAAGTACAGCAGGCTTAATTAAAATAAAACTGTAAATAAATGCAACCAATGATATCACAATTGTAATGTACTTCCATAGCTTATTTATGTGATAAAAGCAATTAATAAAGGACCCAGGCAGCACCTTTAACCTCTTAAATGCACAAGCACAGGCCTCTGAGAACGTAAAAACGCTGATATATATATATATATATATATATATATATATATATATATATATCATGCTAAGGAAAAATGTGTGCCTTGAGAGAAAGACAGCGAGATTAAAAGGATCTGTGTCTATAGTCATTCGTTATTAATATTTATTTTAATAAATAGACACCATCATTAACCACACCCACGCCCTGGTTGTTTCCTCAAACTTAATTATCTAGAAGATTTTTAAGTTTTCAGAATAATGCTATTAAGCAGATCAGTGCATACACAATCATAAAGTGAATGCTTGGTCTGCCCTTCGTGGCGTCTGGACAATCATAATTCATTCATATGTTGAATCTCATAATTTGTACCTATTTTTCCCCCGTGGTTTAACCTCCCACTTATCTGGAGGTTGTATGTATACATCTAAATTTAGCAAATTAAATCTGATCCCTATGATTTGGTTCCACTGCTTAACTATGTTAACTTTTCTTTTGTTTAGATTATATGTAATTAGTTTGCTTTTCCATCCTCCACAATTTTTTTTTTTTACTTTGATTATTGCCAAACACCTTCTTTCCAAGGTAAAAGCAATAGTCTTGGGAAAGCGAATCTACCAGCAGGGGGCGCACCAGCCACATCCCTGAAACCAGCCGCGCTGAAACGCCGGTGGCCGCCTTCTCTTCCCCAGATCTTCTCAACCTTTTCTCTTTCCTAATCTCCAGGTCCAGTCCATGTTTACCTTAATATTACACCTCGATTAAGCAGAAAGGATTGCTTTATTTTGAAGAGTGCCGAATATATGTGTTTTAAGAAGGCCAGTCTCATCCTTTCCGGGTTCCCAGGGACTAAAGCAAACCAGAACTTAAGAGAAAAGAGGAGGAGAACCTTCAGGGGGCGGGAGGGTTGATGGGAAATAATAACTTACGAAGAAAAGTCTGCAGGATTCTTTTTTCACAACTTTTCTGGGTTTCCACTGGCCATACTTGGCTCGAGTTTGACAATGACAGGCTCGGGAGGGCAGAGATTGGAGAAGGGGGAGGGCGGTTATGGGAAGAAGGTTGGTAAGGAACAAAACAATGCCCAGTTTTGTAAAGATAATAAATGGAACGTGGCTGGTAGATACTATTCAGTTCATTTTCTTAGGGTGAGTAAGGGTAGATCGGGGAAGAGGGGGCGGAGAGCGTTACAGAAGAAAGAAAATAAGTAACCCTGATGGTTTAAGCCCTTTATAAAAAAGAAATGGCATAAGGGTTTTCTTTTTTTTTTTTTCTTTATCCCCCCCCCTTTGTAGTCAAGTGCATTTTAGCCACAAAGATCCCAACAAGAGAGTGGAAGGAAACTTAGACGAGGCTTTGTTTGACTCCGTGTAGCGACAAGAGAAACAAAACTACCTATTTGTAACGGACGTGCTGCCATTGCCCTCCGCATTGAGCGCCTACCTATTGAAATCTTTACGTCGGGACAATGGGAGAGCGGCTAAAATTACCCTCTCGGGTCCTGGGCGGGCAGGATCCCCGCGCCCCTGCCCCCGCCCCCAGCCCATCCTCGGCTCCAGCCCCGGCCGGGCCGGGCCGCCCCTCCGCCCCGGCCCGGCCGCCTGGCCCCGCGCGCGCCGCCTGCACCTGCCCCCGGCGAGCGCGCCCCCCCGGGCCTGCAGCCCCAGGGGTGGCGCGGCCGCGGCTGGGCGGCCGTCGCCGCGGGAGCCGGCGGGGGGCCTGCCAGGGCGGGCTCGGCCCGAGTCCTGGGAACTCTGCGCGGGAGGGAGCTCGAGAGCGCGGCCCGAAGGCCGCCTCCGCGCCGGGCCGTGGGGTGCCAGGAAGTGGCGGGGCCCTCCCCCACGGCCTGCGCCTCGGCGCGTCCTTCTGTGGCCCTTCCTCCCCAGCCCCCGCCTGGAGCCCGCACAGCTGAAGCCCCTCGGGGGCGGGCGGGGGGCGCGGGGGGGCGAGCGCGGGCCCCTTCGCCCCGAGGGCTGGGAGACAGCCTGGGGGAGCTGGGCCGGGCTGGGCGGGCAGGCCGCGGGCTCCCGGGCCAGAGGGCTGAGCTGGGCCGGGGGTGGAGGTGCCAAGGCCCGGCCCGCTGTTCGCAGCACCGCAGCGGCCGCGCGGGCCGGGCGGGACCCGTGCTAAGGACGCGGCGAGGGCCCGGGAAGCCGGGAGGGTGTCGAGGACAGAGGCTCTGGTCCCCGAACTTCCGGTAGGGCCGGCGTGAGAGGGAGTGCGTGGGGCTGGCACCGGCAGGGGACCAGGGGAGAGGACCGGAGCGCGGCTAGGGAGAAGCCCCCGGGGGCTGGCGTCGGGGGGCAGCGCTTGGGGACCAGCGGGAGAACAAAGCCACGCCGGCTCCGGCCCTGCCCGCTTCCAGAAATGCCCGTTGGACGGTCGCCCCGAGCCCCACCCCCACACCTCGGCGGCGCCCCGCGCCCCATCCTCCTTCAGGACCCGGCCCCCGAAAGTAAATCGCGCGAAGTTTGCGGGCATGGGGGGGAGCACGCAGTCTCGGCGCTGTTTACCCACTTCCTTCGAAAAGGCGTGTGGTGTGACCTGTTGCTGCGAGAGGGGATACAAAGGTTTCCCAGTGGCTGGCAGGCTGGCTGCGGGCGCCGCCTCCCCTCCCGCCGGCCCCCTCCCGCCCGGCCTCCCCCCCGCGGCGGCGGCGGCGGCGGCGGCGGCGGCGGCGGCGGCGGCGGCGGCGGCGCGGCAGGCCCCGCCCCCTTTCATGCAAAACCCGGCGGCGAGGCCGGGCCCGAGTGGAGGAGCCGCCGCGCGCTGATTGGTCGCCGGAAACCCATTTATTCCCTGACAGCCCCCGTCACATGGATGGTTGTCTATTAACTTGTTCAAAAAAGTATCAGGAGTTGTCAAGGCAGAGAAGAGAGTGTTTGCAAAAGGGGGAAAGTAGTTTGCTGCCTCTTTAAGACTGAGACTGAGGGAAAGAAGAGGAGAGAGGAAGAAAGGCAGAGAAGTTTGAGCCCCGGGCTTAAGCCTTTCCAAAAAATAATCATAACAATCATCGGCGGCGGCGGGACCGGCCGGAGGAGGAGGAGGAGGAGGAGGAGGAGGGAAGCGCCTTTTTTGATCCCGGTTCCAGCCTGCCGCTCGCTTCTCTCTCCCCCGAGTCACCCTTCGCCGGCGGCTCCTCGCGGAGCCCTGCGCTCCCGACGCCCCCGCCCGCCTCCCCTCCTCCGCGCCCCCCGCCCGCGGGCCCCCCGAAGTCCCGGCCGGGCCAGGGTCGGCGGCCGCCGGGGGCCGGGCCCGCGCACAGCGCCCGCATGTACAACATGATGGAGACGGAGCTGAAGCCGCCGGGCCCGCAGCAAACTTCGGGGGGCGGCGGCGGCGGCGGCGGCGGCAACTCCACGGCGGCGGCCGCGGGCGGCAACCAGAAGAACAGCCCGGACCGCGTGAAGCGGCCCATGAACGCCTTCATGGTGTGGTCGCGCGGGCAGCGGCGCAAGATGGCCCAGGAGAACCCCAAGATGCACAACTCGGAGATCAGCAAGCGCCTGGGCGCCGAGTGGAAACTTTTGTCGGAGACGGAGAAGCGGCCGTTCATCGACGAGGCCAAGCGGCTGCGGGCGCTGCACATGAAGGAGCACCCGGATTATAAATACCGGCCCCGGCGGAAAACCAAGACGCTCATGAAGAAGGATAAGTACACGCTGCCCGGCGGGCTGCTGGCGCCCGGCGGCAACAGCATGGCGAGCGGGGTCGGGGTGGGCGCCGGCCTGGGCGCGGGCGTGAACCAGCGCATGGACAGCTACGCGCACATGAACGGCTGGAGCAACGGCAGCTACAGCATGATGCAGGACCAGCTGGGCTACCCGCAGCACCCGGGCCTCAACGCGCACGGCGCGGCGCAGATGCAGCCCATGCACCGCTACGACGTGAGCGCGCTGCAGTACAACTCCATGACCAGCTCGCAGACCTACATGAACGGCTCGCCCACCTACAGCATGTCCTACTCGCAGCAGGGCACCCCCGGCATGGCGCTCGGCTCCATGGGCTCGGTGGTCAAGTCCGAGGCCAGCTCCAGCCCCCCCGTGGTCACCTCCTCCTCCCACTCCAGGGCGCCCTGCCAGGCCGGGGACCTCCGGGACATGATCAGCATGTACCTCCCCGGCGCCGAGGTGCCGGAGCCCGCCGCCCCCAGCAGACTGCACATGTCCCAGCACTACCAGAGCGGCCCGGTGCCCGGCACGGCCATCAACGGCACACTGCCCCTGTCGCACATGTGAGGGCCGGACCGCGGACCGGAGGGGGGAGCTTTGCCGAGAGAGACGAGGGAAATGGGAGGGGTGCAAGGAGGAGAGGGAGAAGCCGCCTGGAGAAGAAAAGCCCGGTGCGCGCAAAAGGAGAAGAAGACAAGGATTCCGTCACCCGCAGCAGTGACAGCTGCAAAGGAGGACGCCGATCCCATCCACGCTCACACAAAAACCGCGATGCCGACAAGAAAACTTTTATGAGAGAGATCCTGGACTTCTTTTTGGGGGACTATTTTTGTACAGAGAAAACCAGGGGGGTGGGGAGGGCGGGGGAATGGACCTTGTATAGATGATCTGGAGGAAAGAAAGCTACGCAAAACTTTTTAAAAGTTCTAGTGGTACGGTAGGAGCTTTGCAGGAAGTTTGCAAAAGTCTTTACCAATAATATTTAGAGCTAGTCTCCAAGCGACGAAAAAAAATGTTTTAATATTTGCAAGCAACTTTTGTACAGTATTTATCGAGATAAACATGGCAATCAAAATGTCCATTGTTTATAAGCTGAGAATTTGCCAATATTTTTCGAGGAGAGGCTTCTTGCTGAATTTTGATTCTGCAGCTGAAATTTAGGACAGTTGCAAACGTGGAGAGAAGAAAATTATTCAAATTCGGACATTTTAATTGTTTTAAAATTGTACAAAAGGAAAAAAATTAGAATAAGTACTGGCAAAACCATCTCTGTGGTCTTGTTTAAAAGGGCAAAAGTTTTAGATTGTACTAAATTTTATAACTTACTGTTAAAAGCAGAAATGGCCATGCAGGTTGACATCGTTGGTAATTTATAATAGCTTTTGTTCAATCCCAACTTTCCATTTTGTTCAGATAAAAAGACAACATGAAATTACTGTGTTTGAAATATTTTCTTATGGTTTGTAATATTTCTGTAAATTTATTGTGATATTTTAAGGTTTTCCCCCTTTATTTTCCGTAGTTGTATTTTAAAAGATTCGGCTCTGTATTATTTGAATCAGTCTGCCGAGAATCCATGTATATATTTGAACTAATATCATCCTTATAACAGGTACATTTTCAACTTAAGTTTTTACTCCATTATGCACAGTTTGAGATAAATAAATTTTTGAAATATGGACACTGAAATTATGCTTGAGTCTTTCATTTATTTGGATAACACTATGATTATACATAACTTCTCGGGGAACTAGAATACTGTGCTCAGCCAAGAAAGCGAAATTCATAAGCCTTGGTATTAAGAGTCCAGCATCTTGTACTAACGTTAACTGCAAAAAAGCAATGGCTGGATGATTAATAAGTACTCTGGAGAAATTGAAATGCTTCTGTCATTTCTAAAATAGAAACTAGAGACATAGATTGTAAATCCACCCCCTCCTTTTCTAAGTAGCATGAATAAGCATGGTGGGGACTTACATGTAAACTGATTTGTGCCACTTGTTGCCAGAAAGGATTCAATTCTGAAATTTTTCATGTAGTTTAGCAGATGGGGTATTGAGCCAAATCAGAACCAGGATGGCTGGTTTTGTTTTCATTTTCTTCACAGCACAATGGCCCTTTGAAACCTGGTTACAGGGGGAAATGATGCTTCTTGTATCGGAATAATTGCAAACTAGACATGCAAAGTGTTCATCTGCTGGGTGGGTGTTTGGATTACTCTGGCCCTGCTATTGTCTGAGAGGAAACAAGTGGTTTGCTTTCTTTGTTCCTTGACTTCATAAACTTTCTCCTCTACATTTTCCCGTTTAGGGGCGAGGGGAAGCAAAGAACGTCTTGCAAAACTCCCCGACTTATCAAGAACGTAGTTTCTCTTTTATTATTTATTTTCTCTCCCCCCCCCTCCTCCCCGAATTCCATTTCTTAAATTGGCAGCGCGGGTCCAAGCCTGTAGCCCAAAATCGGATAATCTCTGCAGCTGATAACAAGCAAAAGAGAAGCCAGGCCACAGCCATATTAAAGAAGAAAACAAGCAACTCTGAGGTAGATATTTTACTTTGTCCGGGTCTAATCACTTTTGGAGATGATTATGCTTTTGATCTGTTAACAATGTTTTACTACAGTGGTAGAGAGGTGGGGGGAGGAGAAATGGGTGGGGAAACAAGATTGGATTTGCTGGGGTTTTTTGCCCCGGGTAGGGTAAAGAAAGGCCGCAGTCCTCTGTGGGAGCGGAAAAGTTGGGGAACCGCCATGGTCTTTGCATGAGCGATGCTTCTGCACCACAACCGACCCTGGCTCTGGGGCAGCAGGAGAGCCTGTGACCTAGTCAGGGACTTTCCCTCTTTATTTACGACTTGCTTCGGCTCACCTTCCCCCACCCGAGGGGACCGGGAACCAAGAGTCGGGCATTCTTTAGAGCACGGGTTTGCTTCCCACAATTTCAAGAGCTTGTCGTGTCAACTTGCCGCAACTTGGGAGAAGTTGGACTCCGGCAGCGCCTGACACCCCGAGTAAAGTACCCGCTGCAGCCACTAAGTTAGCTCGACCCGTGGGTCAGCCTCCCCTCCTTGCCAACAAAGTTGTTCTTTCTCGTGCTCTTGCTAATGCTAGTTTGAACTGAGCTGGGGGTTTGTCTCATGCTTCCTGTGCTTTTTAATTTCTTCTGGATGACTTTTTAAAGATATGTATTGGTTTTTATTTATTACTTTTTTAATCCTCATTTTTAGGGTAACGTTGTACGGGAAAGGGACAATTATTATTCCAGTTCCCAATTCTAAGCGGGGCATTTTCCCCCCTAATTAATGCAGAGACTCTAAAAGAATTTCCCCGGGCCTGACCAGCCATTGTAATGCATATACGGATTATTCACGTGGTAATGAGCACATTCGCCGGTTCTTGCTCACACATACGAATAAAAGAAACTTTGAATAAAGATCCAAATTATCGTGCTGGGGGAGTGGGGAGGATATTCCCGGAATTTGAGGCAATTGACTATATAGATTGTATATATTTTCAAAATAGAGATAGATTAGAAATACATATAGGGTTTTAGAGTAATTGCACTGAAATAACCCCCCATTTTTAAGGAAAGAGCCCACAGGATTCGACCAGAGTACATCTTTTTGGCAAAATGCTCAGGTTCAAATATTTTGCCAGAAGAAAGACAGCATAATATTTTGGGAAATCGAACTAGCTTTGAATAATTGTCACTGCTTAAAACAAGGGAACTCCCCTTCCCCTTCCTATCCCTCCATATCTCCAAGTCAGATCGTTGGAAAATGGAAGCCAAAATATTTTGTTTGTAAATATAAATGCTTTTGATAAACTTGGTCTGAGGAAAGTGATACATATCTCATGGCATCATCCAGCTGATTGGGTTAAATGATTGCCCAAGATATGTACTTTCATGGTAGGCTAATATCATACATATAATATTTTAATAACGATGTGATTTTTAAGAAGGGGCGTAAACCCATAAACTTGCCCAGAGATGGTTATCTCATGGTGCTGTAGATAGTTGCTGAGTGTTTGGTTCTTTCTTCAGGAAATTATTCTACTCAATGGAACCACTCAATTTCCAGCCAAAAGAGGTGAATTTAAATGTTTCCTTAACCTCATACACAGAATAGAAATGTGCGAAAGGACGAGATTATAGTCTGTTGTCTGCAATTTTTTTCTTTCCCCAAACCCACCCCTCCTCCCATACTTTAAATAAAGAGCGTTAAAATATTTTGCTGAGCTGTAGTAGATTAGTGAGGTTTCTTGCCAATGCTGGAAAGCTGGTATTACAGACTGTCCCAGGGGAAAATGGCTCACATTAACCACTAAATGAATATTTGACAAGGGCTCATTCGGAGGTATTATTACTATAAACGTGTCCCTACTGGACTTTTCAAGGGTCAAAGAGCAACGCTTCAATTAATTATTTAGACTGCTAGTAGATTTGGTTGTAATAGCTATACTTATTTCTAGAAACCGACACATTTCTTACAGTAGGAAAATCTCAGGAGAATCTTCTCCATCAGTAACACCTTGAATTGAAATACACACAGAACCCTGGCATTCTAAAGCTGACTTTCTCATAAAAATCTCTCCTTAGGCTGGGGGCAGGGGTGGGGGGTGGAATTAGAGTCTTTCTATTTCATTGACTGTTTTGGTTAAAAAGCAACTACAACAATAATTTATCTTAATTTCCACATCATGTCTGGCAAGGTCTTTTTAGGGATTTGCAGTTTGGGGAGAAAGGGGGTGTTTATTTATAACCTTTGCCTTTGCTAAGTAGAGATGTCACAGGATTTCAGAGACTCAGGCAGTCCCTGAATTTAGACAGGATACACATTTCTGTTTGCCAATAAAATTCAGGTTTTAAAATGGAGGGCTCCATAGACTGAATACTCTTAGTTCTTGTAGTCTCATAGTAAATTGGGGTAAAATGCAGTCCTACCTTCCCTCCCCACCTATTGGTCTGAACACTGCAAGGTACAGTGGGGGGCCAGGGTTCCATTTCTGCCATGTCATAGGCTCCTCCGTGGCCCTAGGTAAAATGGTAAGGGAATGATTTTGAGGGTGAAGATTCCTTGACAATAATATAAATTGAATGAATAAGAGATAAGCTGCGAGAGGGGGTGGGAAGCAGTAATTACAAACCCAATTCATTCAGCTTTTCAGAACTTTTGTTGTGGGAGCTCCATTGACTGGTTTTGAGCTGCCAGTTTTCTCACATTAAAAAGAACTGATCAGCGCCTCAGGGGGACAAGAAATACCGCTTAACTGCATAGTGATGGGGTCTTCATTTAGAACCATTACAAGACGAAAATTAAACAGTGCCTTTGTGTGCACAAGGTTTACTTTTCAGCTGCTAACAGTTTATAGCTAACTGCTCTGAGATTGAAGTTTGACTATCGTTTGATCGCCTGCTGATTGGCACTGCTTATTTATTTATTTATCTGTTATAATTAAAGGAGCTTTTTGTCTCCTTCCCCCACCCCTTATTTTTTGCTCTTGGAGAATTTTGAAAAATGGGACCTCATATTTTTCATTATGGGAGAAGTTTCCATTGCCATGAGCTTTAGCAGAGATTTGAGTTCACATTCCCCAACTGACCCCCCCATTATAGCCTGAAAATAATTTGCATCTCATTCCCTTTCTCTCTCTCTCTCTCTCTCTCTCTCTCTCTCTCTCTCTCCCTCTCTCTCTCTCTCTCTCTCTCTCTCTGCATTTTCTTGCTGTCAGAGCTAAGGCTGCTTTTCAGGTTGCCAGTGAGATTGGGGATGGATGTTGATTTAATTTTTTTTCTCTTTCTTTTTTTTTCTCTTTCTTGTCTTTTTCTTTTTTCTTTCTTTTCTTTTTTCTGTTTTTTTCTTTTTTTGGCCTAAGTTGGAAGAAGGCTGGGTGGATTCCCAAGGGACCTCGTGAGGTGAATCCCTTAAAGAAGGAAGAAGGAGGAGAAACTCTGACCTTTACTGTGAAAATATGGATTAAGTCCAAAGGAACATAGCCTCCGGAGTTCTAGAGTAAGAAGCCGTGGAAGGAGCTTTCCAAAGACAGGGAATTTGCCCAAACCAGGGAATTGGTATAGTGTCTTTCATAGTTATTGTCTATTAAAAACTTTCCTGAAAGCCTGGCGCCTGATACCACCAAGGGAGACTTGTAACCTCCTCTCTCCCTTATGACTTTGCTGTCCAGTTTTACAATTCTTGTTTTCAGTTTGTATACCATATTGCTTCTGTGGCCTTTAGAAAATAATGGACTCGACTTTCTTATTTTGACCAAGGTGACTTTGGAAGGGTGGAGTATTAAGATAAGTCTAAGGTTTCCCATGGCAGAGAGCGCTCTTTACGTGTTGCGTGTTCTGGTGGATTTTATTTATATTTTGGTATAAAGGTGATCTTTCTAATTCCTTGAGCGCTGTGCTCAGTTTCTCTCCCAAAGCAAACAGAACGTCCTCTCCTTTCGGGACGCAAAGATATTTTTGCTGCTTCTGGGCGTTTGAACTTGAGATGCTTGTTCAACTTTGCCAAGAAGTGTCAGGTGATTTTAAGCGCTCGGTGGAGTCATTCGTTTTCTTGCCCTCGTCTGCCTGCATGTGCAGAATGAAGCGTGCACAGTTTTATGTGGGTTTCAGAGCTCTGAACTGTCATCCGCCTCCCCGGCCCGGCTTCGGCGCGGGGCTCGGCGCTGGGCTGTGAGCGCGCCGGCCTCCCGCCGGCGCCCGGGGGAGCGCGCAGTTCCGGCGCCTGGCGGACGCGCGGGCGGACGGAGGCCGCGGCTGGCGAGCCCCGGGCCCGTGGGCCTGATGTCACCGCGGCCGCGGCCTCGGCCCCCGTGTGGCTCCCCCGGAAAGTGCTGAGTGGGGTTCCAGTTCCCTCCGCCCCGGCTCTGTCCAAACGGCCGCATTCCCGCTCCCTCAGCCCTGCGGGATCATGCGTCAGGCGAGTCTAGAAAGTCTCCCGAGCCCTCTCCACGCTGACCTCGTGACCCCAAGGTGGTTTCCAGGCCCCAGACTTCCCCATCCGAGACCGTCGACCTGAGCCCTGCCTTCCTCTAGCCTATCCCCCCAGTGCTTTACTCTTAAGGGGTCGTTTGTCCCTGTTTGTGGCCACGTCTCCGTCCTTCCCGATCAGAGGCCGCGGATGGGCAGGCCCATGGGAAGCGACGCGAGTGACCTGGGATCCCTGGAATTTGGGGCCCCTCTGGGATCAGAGCAGGCAGGGATAGGGAGATGCAACCCCTTCACTTTCTCGTTGGTAACATGGGAATACTATAGAATTTTGTGGAAGAAGACGGATACGAAGCGCCTGATATAACAATACAGGCGTAATTGACAAGTGGGAATTTTCTCACTCCCCAACAGTATTAGGTGACAGGGAAAGGATGCCGTTCTCATGCTAGAGTCAAGATCCCGACAGAAATCCCGGTCCTCTCCCTCCTTCTAGATTCCAGGCAGTGATGTTCACGCCACCCTTCTTACTTTTCCAGTGCTCTTCCCGGCTTAGGGTTTGCTTAGGAAGTTATCTCGCAAAACTTGCCATCCCTGGGCATCTTCCTGAAGGGAGGGATCCCGGCATTCCGGGCAGGAGCCGCCCCCACCCGCGGAAGGCAGAAAAATAATTACTGTATTAAAAGGAGCGGTGAATTCTTCCCGAGGGTTCTTATCGCTGGCGGCCAGGCCAGACGCGGGACTGCGCCCCCACCCCCACCTCGTGACGTCAGGGCCTGCAGGGCCTCGGGGATGAAATGATTCGTTTGAGTGTTCCAGAAAGGGCAATCCGAACGCTTGCCGGGCGAGACCAGTGCAGCCGGGCTCCGTCACCACTACCTGGCCCCGGTTTGGGAGGCTTCTGTCCCCAACCCCCTTCCCAGAGCGTAACCTCACAGGGAGCCACATCTTCAGTACACACAGCCCCGCACTCCACCCTCGTCACAGGGACTAGCTTCTTCCTTACATATAGTCCAAAAGTTATTTGATTTGTTAGCTAAAATTTGTTGTGGGGTCTGAGTAAGTTGTTTTTGTTTTGTTTTTAGACGCCCGACAAATTACACAAAAGCCTTTAGGAGACACACTGTAGCTTTATTTGGTCCTGCGTACATTTCAGCAGCGTTTTAAGATATGAACTTCGGAGAGTTCTCTGGTTCTGATATGGCACCATGATTAGGACAGTTGCTTCTGGCTTGACATTGCTATGCCATTTCTGTTTTATCTTCCCCCTTCATTCCTAATAATTTGTATAGCTGGTAATAATCTTTGTGGAATGGAGTATTGCTGAGAGTTTCTTTGAACTGTGATTTAAACTGTAGATAAGAGGAAAGACATTTGGTCATTGGAATGTGTGTAAGTGGGACAAAATTATTTGTTGGTGGGAAGCACCTTGGCATTTTCTAGAGATACACTTCCCAAGTTTTCTTTCAAGCCCTCAAATCAATTTAATTCACTGAATGCCCTTCCACGGGGAAAGATCTGGAAACAAGGCCTTATGTTCTGATATGGGTCCAGGATCTCACAGCGTAACGATTTAGTGAGAATTAGCCAATATTTTGCATGCAGTCAGTTTAGTATCAGCTCACAGCCAGGTCGATCTGACTATCACACTTAACAGCTCAAATCTGGGTTATTGCATAACATTACAGTTTAATCAGTCTGGAATACTAAGTGGCAAACCTGTCTTCTCCTCCGCAAGGTCCCCCTCCCTTCCTGTTTCCCCTTCCTCCCACCTCCAAGGAAACTATCTTAAAATCAAGTTTCCCTGAAAGAGAGTTTGTTTACCTCAACTTCTGTTCAACTAGACTAACACACTCTCATCAGCTTTCTAAACACTCTCTCGTCAACTTTGTGAAATGGTGCAAAAAACATCTTGGAATCCAAGATGGCAAAATAAACTTGAGCATATGGGTGGAAGACTGCGTGGTTAAGAAATTGATTTAAATGTTTGGTTCACACTTCTGCCTCAATGCTCCCTGAATACATGCTCTTGCTTCCGGCACTGCCCACTCCTTGTTCTTGGGGACCTCACCTCTATCAGCAAGCTGGTTCCCTGGCATCAATTATGAATGCGTATCAAGCAGGTCCATCTGATAAGAGAAATCAGAGGCTTTTTCTCTTTTGCACATTACTGCTTTTACTCCCATCAAAACTTCTTCCTACCCCATGCTTCCTACAAACTTAGTATCCGCATATAAACTATGAAGATATGTTCTCAATTGGAAAAATCGGGTAATTCCACAGCACCCTCCCCGCCGCCCTAAACCTTACAAGTTAAGGATACAAAATATTTCATGGTTAATTGTATGAGCTTTTAAATTAGCTGCATATAAAGTATTTTAAGATTTTTTTTTTTGGGCTGTCACTGGCTGGCAATACTCATTTTGTGTGTGTGTGTGTGTGTGAGTGTGTGTGTGTGTGTGTGTGTGTGTGTGTGTGTGTGTGTGTGTGTTGGTTTGAAAAGCAGGAAGAAATGTAATGAATTGAGTGCTGTCAGAGATGTCTTCTGTTTGAACAATCTGCTACGGGCTGAATGGCAGGGACTCCCTCATCTAGTGCAGGTGCAGTAGCGCTGGGGAAGGGGGAGGGGAGCTCCCTCTGTTCAGTCAAAAAGCACCATTCTCCACAATAGACCACACACTGACAGCCAGCGTGACATCAACTCACACTTTCATACTTTTCCCCCCATCCATAGTTCTGAGTTCACAAAGTGGCCATACAGTGGCCTTGGTTAGGTTCCTTTAATGAACATTTTGTGGCTCCTATGACCAACATTGAAATCCGTGGAGCCCCGGGAGGAACAAATAGATTTTTAATCGTGAGTTCCAAACCAAAATGTATGGCCATAGATATTGAAAGTAGGCTGGTCTCTTTCCTCTCTCCCGATCCCAATGCTCTCGACAGCCCCCGATGATCTGAAAACTCCGAGTTAAAAGTTCTTCTGAGACTTCTTAGACTCCAAGGCGCTGTTTTCCGTGTCCTGAGAGAGATCAAACAGGAGCGGGAGAGAGAAGAAGGCACGAATTGCGTGTGTTTATTGAAATGCAAGAGGACCTCTAGTATTTTATTATGCTGCGTGAGAGGGTTAATCCTGCAAATGAACGGACATTAATCTTGTGGAGTGGGGCTCTGTCCCCTTTTCAGTCGGTTTTTACTGGGGAGAGGAGAAAAAGAAGGGGCTTGGCCAGGAAGGCAGCAACTGTTTTAAAACTCTGGACAAAGGTGCGACCATCCTTTGGCTCTGCCGCCGCTGCAAGGACCGGACCTCGGCGGCGTTCGTCGTACTGCGTGTCTCCGTCCAGCCTGGTGCCTCAAGTTTTCAGCGGAATTACTCAAGGAGGGGACTCTGCTGGAGAAACTGTCCTAGCCAGTCCCTTTGTCCCACCCCGACCGGTCCCTACGCCTTTCCGCCCCACCCCCTTCGCCACTGCTTAGTCTGGGATCTGGACACTTTCGCTGACAGAGGGAGGGGCGAGGAGAGGGCCCCGCGGGGGCGGACAGTGCCACCGCCGCGCCTGGCGAGATCCCCGCGGCCCTGCCACTGGCTGATGTCCCCGGAGCATCGCGACGAGGGAAATTTCTCTCTACTTGCTTATATAAGGGGGGGATATATAGATATTTATCACTACGTACACACTTTCCATCGCGGCAACCAAAACATCAACTTTCAACTCTCTAGCCCCTGGAAGCAAAATGTTTCCCTCATTCGCCTAAACATGGTTCAGGACATGGGGGCCGGCGTAGACAGAGCTCCCAGGACGGCGGTCGCAACACCGCCCCCTCCCCCGCACGGGACGAGGAGTCCGGGGTCCGGCGGTGCGGGGCGCGGGCCGAGGTTTGACGTGCAGGGCAAAGAGGACCCATTCTTTCAAAGCTCACACAGCACAGGGAGAGATGCCGAGGGCGCAGGGCCCTTGCTTTTGACTACAACGAGTCGCCGGTGGGCCGCGTGAGGTATGCCCGCGGCGCCTACTAAAGTCTGGGCCTAGGAGAGGCGTCTCCCGCCCCTCGACCCATACAGCCCGCCGCTACTTGATAGCTAACGCGTCTTCCGGCCGGTACACACCCACAATTAATCTTTCTTATTAAAGCCTCCATTCTGTACCCAAGGGGCGACTCAAACCTATTTAGATTTCCTTGGTTGGCTGCACAAATTTAAGTGGGCAAAGAGTTATAAACCTAATAACAGAGGGCGAGGGAGAGCGATTTGAGTCGAGGAGACGCAGGACGCGCTAGGGCTGAGGATGCGGCGGGCCTGGCCCAACCCGAGCACGTACCCCGGGGTGCACGCCAGGCGCGGGGCGAGGCCACACGCCACCCTGGACGTCCGCACAAACTTCGCGCCCCTGTCCCCACGGCTCGCAGGTGCACCTGCGTGGAAATCGCCTCTTCCGGATGTCTTGTAAACCCCTCCCAGAAAGGCAGGCTTCTCAGGGCGTCCCGACCCAGGGAACTTGCAGGGAGCCGGGCAAGGTTTGCACTGTTTGGGATTAATTGAGAATAATTAACACTGGAGACCGTTAATCATCACTTTGCAGCGCGCTCCCTCGTTTCGGGTCTGCGGCGTCTGCCTCGTTCGCTGCCGCCGCCGGCGCGGGGTGTTTCGCTGGTGAAAGTGAAGACGTCGCGGTAGCTGTCACCCAGTCCGGCTGTACTTTCTTAAACGCTCGCATATTGTTTGATTACTAATTCGAGTTAATATGATCTTTATGGCAACATAACAGTGGATAATTGGCCTTTTTTTCTGAACAACAATGTAAATCACAATCGCTTTATTATTTAATAACGTCAAACGCTTCGTTGGATTGGCCCCGACCGAGAAGACCTTTTCTTCCTAGACAGTGTTGTGGAGGAAGAACAATGAAGATCTAATTGTGGAGATTTCATAAGTTGGCTCCCGTAAATGAACAGCTTAGATATGGAAGTTCCAGCAGATGTGGGTCCTACTCCCCGTGGAAGCCCCCTCCCCCCAGCCCAAACACTCTTGGAGGTTTTGGTGCTGGTGCTGGTGGTCCTCAGATCCTAGCAACCCCCCAAAGTTTCCAGGAGCAATTAGAGCTTTCATCGGGCTTGCTCTTCAGCCCTTTGTAGTGCCGGTTTAGCATGAAGGCATTAAGTCCACACACCAAATTAGCGCGACTCCCAAATAGCCACAGCCACTTACTCGCTCCTTCCACACTCTGGTCACCGAGAGCACCGGCCTGGGGCTTTTTTTTTTTTTTTTTTTTCCCCGTCCCCTGACTTGGTGTTGATTTGATGTTTTAAACGGATTCTCTGTCGCGGTGTCTTGGAACATGCTTGTTTCAGGCACAGTTTCTGCAAGGGACACGAGCCATTATTTTACAAGTGCCTGGAAGAGCATAGGATACCCAGAGACCCCTCTAGAGCAGACGGCCACGCTTAGAAGGAAGGAGTCCACGCTGCTCGAGGGAAAGATGCATTCCATTTGTCCCACGAAGCCCCAATTCTAACGGTCTCGGTCACGGCTCCCGCCGTCGCTGGAGGACCGCCGTCTCTGGGGTCTGCAGACGTCGGAGTCCTTTGCAAATGGAGAGCCCCCACCATTTGGAATTCGGGTCAAGGAGAAAAGCTCCGAGCCCGCAGCGGTTTTTGTTTTTGCGTGTGCCCGCCTCTCCATTTTATTCAACTTCTCCTGCCTGTCGGGAGGCAGAACAATCGCTCCGCACCCACCCCCCTCCGCCCCGCTCCTAAGACACACAGGAGGTGCCAAATGCCGCCCCTGCACACGCGCCCTCGGGGCCCCTCTCCCCGCAGCCCCCGCGCACCGGTCGTGCAGCTGTCCCCCAACCGGGCCCGGGTGGACACGTCCCCCTTCGCTCTCCCCACCGCGTTTCAAAACCATCGCACGGACTGTCCGAGAGTCACGTTCACATTTTCGGTCCTCCATGCCACCTTCCGGTCTCTTCCCGGTCCACTCTCTCTCCCTGGGTGAGGACCCAAAAAGGGTCGAGGGAAGGTTGGAGCACTGAGGGAAGCAGTGGGTTTGCAAGTTCCCCCCTCATCTTTTAAAGTAGCATTTTGCCACAAGGAGAGCATTGGGGAAACTTTCCCTAACAGGAGTGGGGCGCAGTGTTATTCTTCTCCATGGGTCTGCTGGCCTCCCCGCCCCCGCTGGACAATGCGTGCTTTGAGGCTCGGTGGCCTGCAGGCAGCGGGAGACGAGGGGACTGGGCAGCCTTCCTCCAAGGGGCCCGCAGCTGGGGGAGCGCCAGGCAGGGAGCAGGGCGGGGAGGCGGGCCACGCAGGAAGGAAAGCCATAAAAGTACCATTTTCCCCCTAGCCCTACACAGAGGCAGGCTTTGAGGACATAGGGGGAGGGCAGCTGGGGCGGGGTGGGGCCTGGGGGGGTGAAAGATTTTGCGTGTTTTTCTAACCCCTTACCCGCCCAAACATTTTATTTCGGCACAGAATTATGCACCCCCGGTTTTCCAACCCTTTCGCCCTCACTCTTGGTAACCTGGTCTAACCTGGGCTCTGGTTGGAGACTTGAGGTCTCAGACCCCCGCCAGGCCCCAGCCTCCTTCTCGGCGCCCTCCCCCACCGCCACCTCCCGCACTCGGGGCGCGGCGCCCCGGGAGAAGTCCCCTGGCCAGAAGACTCTGGGACACTACTTTCCAGTTTGGCTTTTTTTTTTCCTTCTCCCAAAGGGAATACCACCACCCTCGCCCTCTCCAGGCAGCCCCTGGGAGAGGACCTCCGTGCTCAAATGGTTACCATATTGGCGGAAGCGTTTGTCTGATGTCTTAAAATGTATACCAAACGCGGCGTCAGGGCCACGTGCTGCGCCTTCGAAAGGCCGCCGCGGGCCCTGCCTTTCAGAGCCGCGGACGCCGGGGCTGGCGTGGAGGGGGCGCTGGAGCCACCGGCGGGCGCCGGGGGCCCGCGCGGCGCGGCAGATCCGGCCGCGGCGCGGAGGGAAGCGAATTATCTGGAGCGTGTTTGATCTGGGGCTGCGTCGTCAGCTTCTGCTTTATTTGTTTGTTTGCAATCTCATATTTAGCGAGCCGGGACGGTGGCGGCCAGGGAGAAAGGAAGGGACGGAGGAGGGGGCTTCGCGGTAACCACACCCCTTTCCTAATGAGTTAATTTCCATATTTGCGCCTCCCGCATCGAGCGCCCTCTGTTTCCCGGACGCTTCTGTGCTGCTGCGTCTTGCGCGGCGCAGACACCTCCACCCCGGGCTGAAGCGGAAAAGCCCGCGGTAAGCGCAGAAGATTGGTCTATTGATACATTCGCCGGGAGGGTTGCTCCTGGCTTCCCCGGAGCCGGTTCAGTCCACCCTCCCCCGCCCCCACGAGGCGCGCACGGTTTGCCCGGGGCTCGCAGACCGCACGCGGAACCCACGCGCCCCCCGCTCCCCGCCCCCCCCCCCCGGCCCCACCTAGCCCTCACGTCCCTTTCTTTTTGCCCAACTCAGAATTTTTTTTTTTTTTAACCCTCAAGGTGAGGGCAGGGTCCGCCCAGGGAAAACCATCTCCAGCCAGTAAATCAAAAGTGAAAGAATTCGAACTAGATCAGGCCCTGGTGGAGAGACATGTGACTTCCCTCCCTCGAGGGAGGGCGCTTGGCCCGAGTGTGGGCACGAAAGAGAGGGAAAAGAGGGAAACTGAGGCCGCGAGACTCCGTCTACAGTCTGGGTCGGTTAAAAGTTGTAGCAGAGAGGGAAGAAGTTTTGGAAGAGCCCTCCGTCATTGCAAAAGCAATAAAAAACTCGGTGCGGGCTTCAGCTGCTCCTGACCTGGCTTCCTACAGGTTTTTGTGGCGATTCTGCTCAGGAAATTGGCGAGAGAAACAGACCTTGACAAGCGCGGGCCGCCCCCTGCCCCCACCGCCCTGCCTTTCTGGCTCCGCGGCGCGCGTTAGGGTGTGGGCTCGGGCTCGAGCTCCAAAATAACTTGCTTGTCAATTGCGAGCTGTGGCAATATCAAAGTGAACTGTCCCAAGTAACTCTTGTCTAGGAGCTGGGAAGAAGCTTAAGCAGCTCGCTTTAATGATGATTTGTAGCTCGGCGAGGGGCACGGACAGCAAACACCCCGCAGGTGTGTGCCGTAACACCACCATCCGGACTTGAATGTAGATTACTCTGGCGATCGTTTGATCGGCCCTTTGAAACCCTTTACAATTGCCTGTGACGAACGGCCAGTCTCAGTTTTTTCTCTGAATAATGCCTGAGGGTAAGTCCTCCGGGCTTTTAAAGCGCTCCAATATTTTTTTTTTTTTAAAGAATAAAAAGAAAAACGTTCGATTTCAGTTTAGACCTCGTCAACTTTTAGTCGCTAACAGGCATCACTCCAGCCAGTCGATACTTAATGACCGTTACCTTTGCTGTCTTCTCAGGAGACACGCGCGCGCGCACACACACACACACACGCACACACACCTGCATACATACATTGCGTTAATTAAAAAGAGAGCAAAGTTATTAATTTCTTTTTTTAGCTTCAAACTCCCTTGCCTGTTGATAGATGTTTGTGCAGGTGTTTATTATAAACATCCATTATTAACGCCATTGCCAACTTTGCCTTAATGCCTTTTCTGTTCTTCCTGAATTATATCTATTCCGTGGAAGTTTAACTTAAACTTTAACGCTTTCCAAAGTAAAACTCTGGAGTTGGACCTCCCTCAGCACCATCGTAGCCACCCCTGTCACCAAAATGAAGCCCATAGGGCTGGCTGTTCAACCTTTAATATTTACTTAGAGTATTTACATAAGGGGAGGAAAATGAACTTTTGTCTGAAACGTACAACAAGCGGCACTTTGATTTCACGAAATAAATGTCAACAATTGCAAGGGCTTATCAAACTAGGGTGGGGGGTGGGGTGGAAGTGAGTCGGATTAAAGGCCCATTCCTGCCACTTCAGACTACAAAGGGTTACACACAAATAAGTGCCGAATTTGCCTATTGCAGAAGTTTTCTCGGTGCTTTCTAAGTCACAACAGGGGAGGGGGAAAGCTGTCGTTTATTATCCAGCTCTGGGCAGGAGCAGACCCCAGTACCAAGGGGCTCTTAGTTTTGGCCGGCAGAAGAGGGGTAGCCTTTCAACAGCAACCCCCTTTGTTCTCCTGATCTCTTTCCCAATTTCAAGCTTCACTTGCACATCCCAAGTTTGTGTGTTAATGACGCTATTACCATCTGGCTCGCCCTACTTTCCAAAAGATATAAATCTCCCAGCTCCATTGCTTGCATTATCATTTAAGTGCCACCATAGCCAGAAGAAAAAGATGCTTTCAAGACTCCAGATTCTCTTGCAATGTCTACCCCTGGCATGGCTCTTCCACTATATTTATAGACTATACATTGGGGACGGGCATGCTCCTTGAGAGACCTGATTTCCCAAGAGATGTTCCTCCAAGCCAGAGAAGACATGCTACCGGGTGGAAGAGAGGCATCAAGTGAAATTCCCCTGAAAACATTTTTGTTTTGTTTGCAGCAAGCAGGCAGGATAGTATGTGCCAACATCCTTTTACGTGCTTGTGTCTTCCTTTCTCTCGCGGGTTTGTAAAAGTGTTGGTGCAAGTCCCAGACATTCAAGATGTGCCACTCTGCAACCCTGTTCTGAGCGGGAGAATAGATTTGTCTCTCTATAGGAGTGGGGGCAGGGGTGAGGGAAGATAAAAAGAGCCCTGTGAAGCAACTTTTGGGAGCTGAGCGTCCCTTCTAAACCTTCACTTTTAATAGTGCCTGCACAGATGCGTCGATGTTGTATGATTTACACACTTCTAGCTGTAGCTCTGGGTCCTCCTCTCTTCTTTCGAATCTTTCCTGGGCAAAGTAATCGGTGATTTGCGTGTTTTGAGCACAAAAGCTGAGAAAATACAACAAAAGGAGTTGGGCTGGCTTGTGCATGGCTCCACAATGACTCCCTTTATCTGGCCAGGTCCTAGTGAATAGAGCAGAGCAGAGTCTGCCTCTCAACGCGTGGGCTTTTGGTTCAGGCCCCTCGCTGATTTGAACAGCTAATTTCCCCTTTGCGGGTTTCTGAACTGTTTGTGCTCCTGGTCCGTCATATCTGGGTGTGTCTCTCCCCTGGCGATGGCTTCTTCTCTTCTCAGCATCATCGTCACAGAGGCAAGTCCCACTAAGATAAGCCAACCCAACAGGTTGGAAGAAGAATTGGAAATGCGAACTTCCCAGGATCCTAAGAGAAGTTCTTAAAATCAGCAGGATTTGAGCAACACCCCCTCCCCTTAAAAAAAATCTTGTCAGACAGAGAAAGCCTCTTTCAGGAAAAATGCATTCATTTTGAGAAATTTTAAAAATCACTTATTATGTATTCCTAATACTTTGTGTGAACCTAACACACAAGGTGCCCAAAACAGTGATTAATTTATATCACACTGGTGTAGCTGTTTGCACGCAGAAGCCACATTTTTCTGTCTAGTTCACTTTCTTGGCTCCCCTACCCCCCAACTCAAAAAAGATCTTGTTTAGAAATTTGTATCTTTACTTTTTTCTTTTGAGAACATTATCGAGTTGATATGAACAAATTGCAGAGGATATACCATTTAAGTAAGATGCACTTTTAATCACTGATCATTAAAATGGTTATGTTAAATATACTCAATTACATGCATGACTTAACTCTAACAGTACTTTCTTTTCTCCCAGCTGCTCACGTATTCCTTAACGATAGTCTGCGGTAGAAACTTGATTATGCTGAATCCATACATTTCGATGGATTTCATCAGCCTAATTAATGCCTCAGTGTGGTCCTGGGGTCTGAATGAACCCTTAACTATCGTTTGAGGTTAAAGGCAGTGTTGGAATGTAGACGGTTTTTCTTTCTTAGTTACTCACAGGATACTTAGGGATTCCACTAAACAAGGTGGGTAGCAGTTGTTAAACAGACTATATGAAACAAGAAAACCCATCCAAACGGCAGAAAAATGAGACTAATTCTTCATTCTTACTTCCACACTAATACTTTTGGATTCCATAAACAATCTCCAAATATTTAGTAAAGTGGAAATTACTGCTTCTCCTTTATATCTTAAAACTGCACTGAAAAGGGAAAGTTGAACATAGATTTACAACCGATAGCTAAATATATTTTGTTTCATTCATCAAGGCTGTCTTGCTCCTTCCCTTCTGCCCGTTCCCAGAACTTTTGGACGACTTGCCCCTTCATTTCAACTTTCATCTTTCACAAGGAAGCACTCATGGCCAGTATTCATGAGAAACTCAAGTCACCCCCCAAGTGAGTGACTACATTCTGTCTTTTCAGGTGTAAATTAACATCTGAATACATCTCAACCTTCCTGACCCCTGCCAACACCGCCATTCCTGCCTCAGCAGAGTTGTAGCTAATCTGCCCCTCCACAACTGGCAGGGCAGATAGAAGGCAAATTTCTCAAACACCATCTAACAGAAAGACCAAAAGTGCTTGTATTGCCCAGGAGAGAAGTCCTGATATTTGTTCATGCCTAATGAGTCACCTGTGGAAGAATGCCTTTTAAGACAAGTTTCAGCCGGGCTCGGTGGCTCAGCCTGTAATCCCGCGCTTTGGGAGGCTGAGGCGAGTGGATTGCCTGAGCCCGTGGGTTCGAGACCTCATCTCTACAATAAAGATCAAAAAATTAGCCGGGCGTGGTAGTACGCGCCTGTAGTTCCAGCTACTTGGAAGGCTGAGGTGGAAGGATCGCCGGAGCCCAGCCCGTCAAGGCTGCAGTGGCCGGGAGCGGCCACTGCACTCCAGTCTGGGTGACAGAGTGAGACTCCAACTCAAAAAAAAAAAGACAAGTTTCCTTGGTGATCAAGGAAGCAAGGTCCAGAAAGAGGAAGAAAATGGAGGTATCTTGTTAATTCCTTAAGAAATGTCCTAACTCTAACTTTGAGTCCCTGAGGACAAACTGTTCGCCCAGCAAAACTTC
This sequence comes from Cephalopachus bancanus, assembly GCA_027257055.1. Taxonomy (NCBI): domain Eukaryota; kingdom Metazoa; phylum Chordata; class Mammalia; order Primates; family Tarsiidae; genus Cephalopachus; species Cephalopachus bancanus. The sequence continues at coordinate 120,453 of JAPVLO010000160.1, read as the reverse complement.
CCTCCTGCAGGAGATTCACTGACCGAGACCTTAGTTTCAGCAGGGCAACAATCGAACTGCGACACTGATCTGATGGAACTGGAAGGATTTCAGATCTATAACCAAATTACTGCCTTGCAACTTTGTGCTTGTTATGCTAATGTAATGACTTCTGTAGTAAGGATGTATTTTCAGGGCTGGAAATTAGGTTTTTATAATGCTTTGTGTAATGACAGACTTTAGATAGAAGAGACAAATGTGCCAGGATGAGTGGCACAATGCTACTGGCAAACACTCTGGGCCACTTAAATAGATCAATGGCGACCCAGATATGTTTGTGAAATTAAACTGAGAACAAGCTCAGGGAACAAGATAACAAAGCAGATGCTGGTGGCCAGACCACTGCAAGGGTTAAGATGCTCTTGCCACCCCCACCTTTTTTCTCGGACCTAGTGAAGTAGCAGCATAATGCATTGCTCAGTCCTTTCGGGTAGATGCCTAGGGAAAGAAAAAAAAAAGAGTATTTCTTAAATACTACTGCAAATATGCAGCTACCTCCAGCTCATGGTTTCTTGCAAAGGGTAAGGGGAAAAATGTTTCCTGTTGAGGGAGGGAGAAGCAAAGTGTATGCAAGTATATAGACATATATAGTATATGCTAATGAACAACTTGTAATATTCGTCCCATATACACTGAGGTTGTCCAGCACACCTCTTATATTCAGTGTACAGTGTTTCTGTACTATGTGATTAAGAATTCAGGTGACTCAGCCTGTAATCCCAGCGCTTTGGGAGGCCGAGGTGAGTGGATTGCCTGAGCCCGCAGGTTCAAGACCTGCCTGGGCAACTTGGCGAGCCCTTATCTCAACAGTAAGTCAAAAAATTACCTGGGCATGGTAGCGCATGCCTGTAGTTCCAGTTACTTGGAAGGCTGAGCCGGAAGGATCGCCGGAGCCCAGCAGGTCGAGGCTGTGGTGGCCGGGAGCGTGCCACTGCACTCCAGCCTGGGTGACAGAGTGAGACTCCAACTCAAACAAACAACCAAAAAAGAATTCAGGCAAATCCTCGAGCCGGGTGCAGCAGTAAATGCCTATAATCTCAGCACTTTGGGAGGCCAATGCAGGAGGATTGCTTGAGCCTGGGCATTTGAGACCAGCCTGGACAACATAGTGAGACCTTGTCTCTACAAAAAAATAAAATTTTTTTTTAAAATTGGCCAGGCATAGTGGCACATGCCTGCAGTCCCAGCTTCTCGGGAGGCTGAGGCAGAAGGATCACCTGAGCCCAGGAGGTCCCGTCTGTGGTAAGCCGTGATTGTGCCATTTGCACTCCAGCCTGCCATTTGAGTCGTGACGTGTAAGAGCACGACTCAAAAAACAACAAAAAGAGAACTCAGGCAAATCTTCAGATTTGCAGTATTGACCTTAAGTGATTAATATATTGGAAATCAAGGACAAGGTAGCTTAATATAGCTTATTTAAAAATAAAATAAAACTCTTCAGTGTATAAGACTGGGTTGGGATTCAGTTGTTTCCTATAATTGCCAACAAGGCAAATTCACACACTGATCAAGTATCCAAGAAGAGAACTCTTTTCATCAGTTATCTGTTCTTGAAAGACATCAGAGCTCAGTTACTCCCAGCCTGGTTATTATGTACCAAGTTCTTACCGCCCTCTTTCTACCTCCACAAGTAACAGTTGCTTCAGAAGTAAGGGACTCTGTTCCTGGATGCCCCTCTTCTGCATGACACAGGTTCCAAATGTCAGTTCACAGCTACGGAGAAGCCTATGAGCTGTGATCACAGATGAACTCTGCTATGCTCACAATCCAGTTTGGGCCAGAGCAAGGTGCCAGTAAATAGCCTGAAGAAGCTGGGGACTTCTAAGATCTTGTGAAATGAGGCCAGTTTGCAATGTTGGCTTTTTGTAATAGCCCAAGTTGTCCCATTTTGTAACAGCCCAAGTTGTCCATCGAATAGGAGCAAAATTGATGCAGTGGTTCCCTGATGACAATTGAACTAATTAGAGATGGTGTTTCTTAGTTCAGCCAAAAGATCTTAGTAATGGAAGATGTGGGAAATGCAAGCTCTAACATCCCTAGTTTTAAAAAAAGAAGAGTTTTACACATCCACACTTTGAGGTTATAAACTGGATTTGTCACCTAGGTTGCTACAGTCTGATTCTCTTCCAGCACTTTTCTTTGTGTGGATGGGTTCACGTAGGCAAAGGGTAACTGTAATATTTAATACATCGACTCTCTGACAGCGCAACTTCATGAATCAGAGAATATTTTACCTTTGGTGTGTAAATGATTCATAGTATGCCAAGGTCGTGAGTCTTCTTAGCAAGGTTCTTCTGAGATAAATTAAGATCTTTATTACATAATCCCATCTGCCAGGTGTGGTAGATTTTAGGATAGGTCCACCCAGTAACACCTTCAAAAAGTGCTCTCGGTGAAACAAGTCATTGGGTTAAGAGTGACAGGCGCATCACCCTCAAGCTCCCATGTGGTGTGGCAGCATCTGTGTGTGGCAGGTTGTAGAGACGGGGCTGAGAGTGCAGCAAGAGACAGACAGTGGCACCGAGGCAAAGCAACAGCTTCTGTGATTTACAGGTTCATGTTATTTATGATCAGATGCGGTTCGGCTACTTTTGAGCCAAAGGATTTATACACTGCAGAAATCCTGATCATGTTGACGGGGACTGTCTAGAGCGTCAAAGGACAGGTTTTTAAGCTGTTGGGTATTGAGATCCAAACTTCAACTCTAAAATCCAAGCCTGAATTACTCATTGGTTTCGGGAAGAAAATACCAAACTTAAAATTCTGTTATTAAGCTCTATGGCAGCAAAATCAATTTAGATGAGCTTTGAAACAACTTTGAATCCCAGATCCCAATACGTTTATGGAAGAAAAAAGGCAACAACACCTGGTCTCTAACTAGAAGGAAAACCTCTTCGAAGTATCTCAGTCATTCTCAGCAGGTCAGTCCTCATCAGTTCTTAAAGAACACGATATTGAAAGCCGTCTGGATAGTTGTGGTCTCATGTCATCTAAACAGCACATTTTCAAACTCAGAAATGCCAGATCGTGTTATTTCTGTGGCAAAGGGTTGCTTAGGATCTGTGACAGCTGAGTTTTTTCTATCGATTATGTGACAATGCAGTTCATTTATAGAGTTCAGAGAAATGAGAAAAGCCTCCAGTTTAACAAGAAGACCCTTAATTTAAGTGCTGTGTTGTATTTATATGCAGAAATCAAAATTCAAGTTGGGGAAAGTGGAAGAGTAAATTAAATTTCAACCCAAACTTTTGTAGCTAAATCAACCTCCTAAGAGAGCTGTGACTGATAATTTAATTTGAAGACTTATGATTGGGTAACTGGATTTGTAAAGCATGCAAGAAATCATATCTTACATAATAAATGCATATTTAGATCAATGTATGTGTTTAAAATTGCTCCTAAATTTAAAACACGGAGTGAGTCTAAAACGGGAAAGACAAATCAAAGGCACTCTTGTGACTGTGTGTGTGTTGGGGGCCGGGGAAGTGACCTGCAGACGCCTTCAAAGATCATTTTCAGATTGGTCTTCATCACTTAAATGATTTACTATGCAGGTGTACTTCAAATACAACCACAGGTAAAAATATTGTCTTTTATCTTGCGTGTCAATTCCTAATTCTCTGTCACGGGTTTACAGAAGTAACCAGCTGGCCAACCCATTTCAAGGGTTCAAATTTTCAAACAAAGGAAAACCTGGCTAACGTGGCTGTGGAACATAGACACATGCACCCAGAAGGGTTAAGAGAAAAGCTCTTCCGTGCAGCTCATGTGAGTGACAGAGAGAAAGGTAGCAAGAGCTAGCAAGAGTAGGCAGGCCAGTGCCCTGCAGTCTCCATGCTGAACCCACTCATTTCGTTTTGGGGGGGGCACAACTGAAGACTGCAGCCAGACTGTGGCCTGCACCCTGCCCACCCAGACGGCTGCCTTTCTTATATCTGCTTATTTATTGCCTGAAAGCTATCCAGCATGTAGAAGGAGCAATTATCGACAATTTGTCAGCCTGAATTTGTTGCTGGCAATAACTTTTTGTGAAGTTTCACTCGCAGGCACTTGAGTTTTGGTATTAGGAAACCTGGTGGTGGGAGGGCATTATCCTGTGGCCTGCTTCTCATTTTGGCACAGACCAAACAGGCAGAAGAAAAAGGAGCATTAACCCACCTGCAGTCACCCCAATGCAAAAGCCATGTGGATCCAGGGGAGACACTGGGACCTTCCAAAAAAACTCTTCCCTTCTTTGGGGGTGCTTCACAGCCCTCTTGTCTAGGTTGTGCTCTCCCTAGTGGGTGATTAGGTGTAAGAAGTGGGGGAGAGAAACTCAATATTCTGTCCATCCACCTTCACCCCCCACAAAAATAGATTCTTGAGTCCACAATTCACTTGAGTGTCCTGGAACTGAGACATCATACATTTTTTTTGTTTGGTTTTGCTTGCTTTTTGTTTTCAGTTTGTGGATGTGGGTGACTTCAGATGTCAGCACCAAGACCCTCAAAGTCAAAACCTTCACCTTTTTGTCCCTTCTCCTCACTTCCTCTTGCTGGATGGGGGTATGGCGGCCAAGAAGTAGGCCTGTCCCTTGGAGAGGGTAGCGGGGGCAGCTGCTCTGTTGCAGCTGCTGTACCTCACCCCTCTTTTCTGACAACAACTAATATACAGTTTCAAAATTTGTCTTAAATCGGGCACGGTGGCTCACGGCCTGTAATCCCAGCACCTTGGGAGGCAGAGGCCAGAGGATTGCCTGAATCCATTGGTTCAAGACCAACCTGGGCAACTTGACGAATCCTCGTCTCTACAATAAATCAAAAAATTAGCCAGGTGTGGAGGTGCATGCCCGTGGTTTCAGCTACTTGAAAAGCTGAGGCAGAAGGATCACCTGAGACGAGCAGGTCAGGGCTGCAGTGGCCGTGAGCATGCCACTGCACTCCAGCCTGGGTGACAGAGTGAGACTCTGACTCAAAGAAAAAAGTTGTCTTAAAACAATTTCCTAAGCGACCTATGAAGGGTATCAAAAGGGTGGACTACCTTTTTAAGCGGCAGTGCTGTGGCAGCAGGCTGGCACTAGCCAGGTTGCCCCGAACCATGCTCTTCTCACCACTGTCCTGTGGAAAGTGTCTCGAATGGAGCACTGAGGAAACAGTTCTGGGAAGGTCTCAAGGCAGGCCAAGAAGTGAGCAAGGCCCTGGTTCTTCCTTTACGGGTATCACCCCTGAAGTACAGCCTTTCAGCTCATGGGGTGAAGCTCAATTACAACCTCCAGCAGAAAGTTCGTGTTCTTTTTTTTTTTTTTTTGAGTTGGAGTCTCACTCTGTCACCCAGACTGGAGTGCAGTGGCCGCTCCCGGCTACCGCAGACTCGACCTGCTGGGCTCCGGCAATCCTTCCACCTCAGTCTTCCAAGTAGCCAGAATTACAGGCATGCACTACCATGTCCAGCTGATTTATTGTAGAGATGAGGTCTCGCTGCCCAGGTGGGTCTCGAACTCGCGGGCTCAGTCAATCTACTCACCTCAGCCTCCCAAAGGCGCAGGATTACAGGCTGAGACATCGAGCCCGGCTAGTTCTTGTTCTTTAATCTCATCATTCCTCACCCACTTTCTTCTCTCTGCTCAGCCCATTGACCTCCCATCCTTGATTCTAAAGTGAAAATATTTGGCCAGGTGTAGTGGCTGACATCTGTAATCCCAGCAATTTGGGAGGCAGAGGCAAGAGGATTGCCTGAGACCAGCCTAGGCAACTTGGCAAGACCTCATCTTTACAATAAATCAAAAAAATTGACCGGTTGTGGTGGCACACGCCTGTGGTTGCAGCCACTTGGAAGCCTGTGGCAGAGGAATCGCCTTAGCCCAGCAAGTTGAGGCAGTGGTGGCCACGATAGTGCCACTGCATTCCAGCCTGGGCGACAGAGGGAGACTCTGATTCAAAAGTAAATAAAATAAAATAAAATGAAAATATTTGTAAGAATTTTTTAAGAAGAGAAAAAATATATATATATAAGAAAATATATGTATATCTGATAGTTCTTTTCTACCAAGAAATTTCCTTTAACACCTCTTTTTTCTTTGGATGGTGAAGTGACTATGAAAATGTTTTGAGAAATGGAAAAATACACATGCATGTACAAAAAAGAGGTAACTGAGCGTCTCGGGAGACCCACCTTCAGAGTTGTTTTACATTTCCTGCTTCAAAAATTTAACATGTGATTAGTTGCCCCCAAAAATGCCTTCCTTAACTAATACCCACCTGAAACTATGGAAAGAGTACAGTGTTTCTTTGAAATTCTAGATGGGTATTAAGGACTACCTACTACTCCCGTCACTTCTTAGTCACATTTAATGATCTTTTTAAACACCAACCTCCTCCTCTAGAAAGCCATGGGTTGCCCCTTCAACACACCTAGTACTTTTTCCTTTTCCCTCTAAATTCTCATACCTTACTCGTTTCTCCCACGAGGCAAATTTTCAGAATTAAGTCATGATTTTTCTGCAAATGCCACGACACATGAGAAGAGGAACTTTGAGACAGCAAGAGAAATACACTCTATAGGATAAATGTTACAGCTGAAGGCAGTTGACAAGTGGCAGTTTGAAGTATCAGCAATTGATTGCACATTTTTCTACAGCCTTTTTTTTTAAACTTCACTTTTAAGACCCGCTGATCCTAATACAGACAAATTAAACCTGAAATACATGAGAGCAATGTTACAGAAAGACCGAGTGAAGCTCCTTCTGACCTGGCAGCCATCCTATCTCATGCTTATTGGACAGACTCATGGTTATTTGGATTGACTTTTTCATATCACCGGTAGCGGAGACAGACTAGCACCAAAGCCCTGCTTTTTGTTATTTAATTACAAACCTCACAGAATGGCAACTCTACCAACTGAAAGAAAATCAGACAGTGCTTATCTGCAATAACAAATCAATAAAAACAATTCGCTGGAAAAATAATATTAAAAACGTGCCCTTGTAACCATAGAACATAAGTTCCTAAGACACGTTATGTTTCCTATAGCACGAATGATGTTATTATTTAACTACATGATTTTGTGGAATTTCTGCTCGTGTGGTACCTAAAAGTTTTGTTGTTGTTGTTTTGCTTTTTTAAAAAATTTTTCCGGGAAGTGTAATTAAATGAATTTTACAATCATTTTACATCATGGTCCCAGAATGACTCTGTCTCTAAGGCTTTGAATTTGTCTACTGGCTTGGGCTTTTGTTGTTCTCTACCCTGGTGAAGAGGCCAAATAGTAAAGATACAAGGCTAGAAAGCCATGGTCCAAGCAGGATCTAGTCTCTAGTTGGGGCATCTACCTAGTACTGTGTATGTAAGGCAGTTCATGCTTTTTTTTTGGATTCAGATTCTGCGTATGTAAAGTAAAACAACAACAACAACAACAAAAACATAAACATAAGGCTAAATAGTTCCCAAATTCTTTGATTTTGTAGCATATTGGTGAATTTTCAGCCTAAGAGAAGATTCAGGTTCATGAGTTACTGAATAAAATACCTATTTATTTCACGGTCTTTTAAGTAAAAGTTTATGCAAAAACATAATGATGGTTATGCACAAAAAATGATCTTTGGTCTTTTGTTGGGAGAGATCCTAAGTTTGACTAGAGAAAACCAAGCTAAGAGACTTGGCATTGTTTTATTTTGTACAAATGAACCATTGCCTTAAACTTTAACTTTTTTTTCCTTTTCAGATCCAACTTAGAAATAATGTTTCATTCAAGATAAGGCTGGTGGTTTAGGAGATTCTGTCCTGGCTTGCCTCATGCTAAGACTTCTATCATCTGTTTCAAAACCCAAGGAGGACCTCATTTTCTGTTTGATAGTTCCTCATGCTTTGCCAGGCACTGGGTCTTTAAGGAAGCTTGCCAAGAGTTGCTGGCTGGGAAGGACAGTCCGAGTTCATCATAGACAATAAGTTGGCACCATGGTTTAAGTGACTCACCAACCTGGTTGCCCATTCAAAATAACAAGAACCACGCTATCTAATTGAAAGACCTGTGTTTTAGCAAAGTGCAATTGGATCATACGGCAAACTCACCTCAAACTATGTCTCTGACCTTCTGTTTCAGTAGCTGTTTTGAGCACAAGACGGAAAGAAAAAGATTTCTGAATTATATTTCATTTTTTAAAAATTGAGATTAATAAATACTTGATTTTATATCCATTCGGTTCTAGGAACTTAGTGGTGATTACAAAACAGTCAAAATAGGTCACAGGAAAATGAACATTCAGGATTAGTTGAATCATTCCTCTGAAATTTCAATACTCATTTTTGGAGTGTCAGTTACCACATATCTGTAATTTATCATTTTTCTTTGACTTAGAGTCAAGATGAAAAATGATATTTAGATCAAAGACATTGTTTTCTCATATAGCCACTATTTTAAAAAATGCAAATCTTCCCTCTTCTCATCAATGCTTGATCATGTGTGCAAACGCACTCATGTGCATGCCCACACAGAGCACCCAAATGGTGGAGGAGGTCCTTTTAAGATCATGTATGAGCCGGGCTCAGTGGCTCAGCCTGTGACCCCGTGCTTTGGGAGGCTGAGGTGAGTGGATTACCTGAGCCCGCGGGTTCGAGACCCGCCTGGGCAACTTGGCGAGACCTCGTCTCTACAATAAATCAAAAAAAATGAGCCGGGCGTGGTAGCGCATGCCTGTAGTTCCGGCTACTCGGAAGGCTGAGGCGGAAGGATCGCCGGAGCCCAGCAGGTCGAGGCTGCGGTGGCCGGGAGTGGTCACTGCACTCCAGTCTGGGCGACTGAGTGAGACTCCAACTCAAAAAAAAAAAAAGATCATGTATGAAGTAGATGAGAAAATTAAAGGTGGTTCAGAGTGGTAACAATAAAAGTCAATGATTTCATTTTACAGAGTAATTGTATAGACACGTATTTTTAAAAGCAAGTATTATATAAGTAAAGAGTATATTATACTCCTAAATTATTATGATTCTTGTCTAGTTTCCAGACACAGATAACAGCCATTTAAAAGTATTTTGTATTACAATCTGTCACCAAAAATTAACAAATAAAGTTTTTATAATGTGCATAGGTTTACCCCGTGGGGAATTAAATGTTAATCTACACGTTTTTCTTTTGTGGGACTTTAGGACAAAATAGCATTTGTTATTAATGTGGAAAAATATACTATGGCTTTCTTTTTTTACATTAATGTTCATTGCTTTAAAATAAAGCACATGTTGTATTTTTTTGTCCTGGTGTTCTTTTGTTATGTGTAGAGTATTTTTAGGCAGTTGTTTTAGTGTTTACATTATTTTTACTGTCATTTGGTAAAAGGTAAAATATATAATAATAGTAGCCCCTTGCTTTTCTTCTAGCTTTATTATTTCAAGCCAAACAAAAGTGGACACTTTTCTCTCTGAAAAAAAAAAAAAACTTGAGAGTGTTTTTGAAGCAAAAATGATTATTTACAGTATTTTTGACCTAATAGACTAGGATTTATGATGGATCTTATTTTAAAGGTGATTATTCTCAAAGAAAATCAGAGATATTAGAATTTCCAAGTAAATTGCATTGTTTAAAAAGTATTTTAATACATTGTTCATGTTGTTGCCAGCTATTGGGGGGTAGAAGAAAAACAAAGAACAACAAAAAAAGGTAGTATCTGCCTCAAATGTCAAATTTTGCTTTGCAGATTCTATATACATATATATATATTTTTTTAAACTTTAACCATGATAGACATCTCTGCAAGGTAGGTTTTAACATATTTTTCCCTAATTTTCCCCCTCCATTCAGTAAGAAGGATAAGCTTTTAGAGTACCCAGTCACCGTGGTAACTGCCAAAAAAATTCTCCTGAAGTTTGAAGAGGTCAGCTAGCAGGGTCAACAACTCTGGCCTCTCTCTGAGCTCGGTCTAGCATGCCCCAGCCTGCGGTTGGAGTGTCAGGCCAGATCTGACCCTGGGAGGTGGACCATTCTGGCTCTGATATAAATTTTTCGAGTCAGTTCATGGCCTGGACTCTCCAGGTGGCCTCCAAAATCGATTTTGACCCTGTGACCCTGTCTCACGGAGGCATAGCATCCACCCTAAGTAAGGATTTAGCCAGGAATGACAGCTTTCCACTGAGTGTTATTGGGGACAGTATAAACAGTTTGGAAAGCAAGTAAGGAGGTGTGAGTGCTAGAAATCATTAAAAGCACGTTAAAAAGCAATTTAAGAAATCTTTGTTAAAAGGAGTTAAAAATGTATATCTATTGCAGAATTACTGTGATTTGTAGGGTTTTCTAATCAAAGTTTTGAATATAAATGCCATACATCTTTATCCTTTTGTATACTTTGTTACAAATATGCAAATAAGATAGGCATACTTGCAACAGAAATGGACAGGAAGGAATGTAATATGTACAGAAAAGGAAAGCTAGTTATTAAAATACATTAATAGGTAAAGTTGCTAGTATTTTAAAGACTAAAATTTTGTACATATGTTTGGAAACGTTTGTAGTGGAAAAATAAAGAACCTTAAAAAAAAAAAACCCAACAATCTGGAATAAACATAAAACTTGTTGCTTTGCTAAACAGGCACTTTGCTACTTTGTAAAACAAATAGCCAAACACTCACTTGAATACAAATGAGAAAGAAAAATTATAAATATGAAAACTGCATCTTACAAAACAAAAGAGGAAAAACAATTTAAAAAACAGTGTCTCTGAATAACTTAATATATTTCCAACAGTTTAAAATATCAAAAGCTTGGAAAATAAAAATGATGTATATAAATCATTAGTGATTCTTTTTTTTTCCTTATTTGCTTTTTCCAGGGTGCCACCCTGAAAGTTTTATTTTCTCTGGGAAAGTAGAGTTCTCTTTGAGAGTTCCAGCCTGTGAACTCAGTTTGTAAATGTGGTCACCGAGAGGACAGAACTGTGAAGAGGGAAGATTATGAACGTTTCTCTTTCTTAAAACTCTCCACGCATTCCTTTTTCCAGTGGTACTTTACTCAGAGTTTTCCCTTCAACTCTGTTGAAAATGGCTCCAAAAACAGCACTACAGTAGCTAAGCCAATTGTTCTGTAAAGTTGTTGAGATGCCATTTCATCTGAATCCTTTGTAAAAATTAGATTTTAAGTAGGGGTGACTATCCTTTTGGGAGAGGGGACAGGGAGGGTGGATGACAGAGAAAGGATTGAGCAGTGTATACACACATATATACTCTTTGTGTTTGAAGGCCTCTGTGTCTTGGCTTCTCACTATGTTAAATCCCTATTATAAAACTTATCTTCACAAAGCCTATTATAGTATTCTGAGAACAAATTGGACCATGAATAACTTAGTTGGAAGTGTAGATTATTTTCTACTCAGGGGAAGTTAGAGATGACAACAGCTTAACTAAAAGAATAGTGATTAATCTTAAATAGATGGATTTCAAAGTTTCACTCTTGATAAAGGGTACCTTTGCTAGTCCCCTCTTCAGACTCACATTTCTACTCTCTTTGTCCTAGTGATTACACTGTCCCCCTAATACGGCATGGCTCTAACTGTAGATCGTTTTTCCTCCCAGGCTGTTAATCTATCAGGGAGGTGACCAGAACGACACTCTACTTCTTATTGGCTAAACCTGTGGTTTCAGTGTTCCTTAGACACAAAACTCAATGATAGGAATAATATCTTGCATACATCATAGCTTCTCAACTTGATAAAACTATTATCTAATTTCTTTATTTGTGTAATGCTCTATACATAGTTCACAGAGCACGTATTGATTCATACTTTTTATTAATCCTTATAAATATATTATGAAATAAACAAAAATCATCAATCCCATTTAACCTGTGATTGCACACTGTGATCGAGCTAATAAATGGAAGAACTGTGATATCACTTTGGACTTTATATTTTAGTTTCTAGTTATTAACCCATTGCTTTTAACCTTTTAAAATTGTTTTTCTGTTCTATTTCCCTGATCAGGATTTCATATTAAAGAGCAAAGTTTTTATATCTGTAAGATTTTTAAAAAGATAAAAAATTCATTTACTTAAGAGTGAATTTTACCAATTATTGTTTTCCTTTGTATATATATTTTCAAGTGGTCTTTCAGAACTGAAGTTTTTTGTTTTTTTTTTTTGAGTTGGAGTCTCACTCTGTCACCCAGACTGGAGTGCAGTGGCCACTCCCAGCCACCGCAGCCTCGACCTGCTGGGCTCCGGCAATCCTTCCGCTTCAGACTTCCAAGTAGCTGGAACTACAGGCGCGCGCTACCACGCCCGGCTAATTTTTTGTTTTATTGTAGAGATGAGGTCTCACCAAGTTGCCCAGGCGGGTCTCGAACCCTTGGCTCAGGCAATTCACTCACCTCGGTCTCCTAAAAGCGCGGAATTACAGCCTGAGCCACCAAGCCCAGCCAGAGCTGAAGTTCTTAATTTCCAAAAGTTAAACATGGGCAGCCCTATATAAATTAAATAACTACCTGGAATTTAAAACATGTAAATGAAAACTATAGATTCTGTGTTTTGAAATGCAACTCAGCATAATAAGATGTTAAAGTCAGCCGGGCTCGGTGGCTCAGCCTGTAATCCCGCGCCTTTGGGAGGCTGAGGTGAGTGGATTGCCTGAGCCCGCGGGTTCGAGACTCGCCTGGGCAGCAAGACCTCATCTCTACAATAAATCAAAAAATCAGGCGTGGTAGTGCGTGCCTGTAATTCCGGCTACTTGGAAGGCTGAGGCGGAAGGATCCTCGGAGCCCAGCAGGTCGAGGCTGCGGTGACCGGGAGCCGCCACTGCACTCCAGTCTGGGCGACAGAGTGAGACTCCAACTCAAAAAAAAAAAAATGTTAAAGTCAGGTTCTACATACTAAGCAGTTATTTGAGAGCATGCCATTGGTAAAGCTCTTGAGTGTTAGATGCTTGGTTTCCTTTCATATTTTATGGACGGTATCTTTTATCATGCTAGCAAGTCTGTGTAAAAAAAGTTAGATAGGATTACTTTTGTTTCTTGGATTTTTACTTTCAATGTTTTTTTTTAAAAAGTTTGCCAGCCGGGCTCAGTGGCTCAGCCTGTAATACTGCGCCTTTGGGAGGCTGAGGTGAGTGGATTGCCTGAGCCCGCGGGTTCGAGACTCGCCTGGGCAGCAAGACCTCATCTCTACAATAAATCAAAAAATCAGGCGTGGTAGTGCGTGCCTGTAATTCCGGCTACTTGGAAGGCTGAGGCGGAAGGATCCTCGGAGCCCAGCAGGTCGAGGCTGCGGTGACCGGGAGCCGCCACTGCACTCCAGTCTGGGCGACAGAGTGAGACTCCAACTCAAAAAAAAAAAAAGTTTGCCAAATGCCCTAGGAATAAAAAATAAAAGGTTTAGTTAACCTGATATTAATGTAGTCTACCTAGACATACAGAAATTGAGAAGTACAAAAAGGTGACATCGTTTGATTCTTCTTGGGTATTTATTTATTTTTTGAGTTGGAGTGTCACTCTGTCACCCAGGCTGGAGTACAGTGGCACACTCACAGCCACCGCAGCCTTGACCTGCTGAGCTCAGGCGATCTTTCCGCCTCAGCCTTCCAAGTAGCTGGAACCACAGGCATGTGCCACCACGCTCAGCTAATTTTTTGATTTATTGTAGAGACGAGGTCTCACCAAGTTGTACGGGTGGGTCTCGAACACCTGGTCTCACGCAATCCTCTCACCTCAGCCTCCCAAAATGCTGGAATTATAGGCATGAACCACTGCTACTGGCTCTTGGGTTTGTAAATATCAGTATCAATGTGGGCAGTATAAATGTCAATACCGAAATTCTTATTTTATTTTATTTTATTTTTTGAGTTGGAGTCTCACTCTGTCACCCAGACTGGAGTGCAGTGGCTGCTCCCGGCCACCGCAGCCTTGACCTGCTGGGCTCCAGCGATCCTTCCACCTCAGTCTTCCAAGTATCTGGAACAACAGGCTCGTGCTACCACGCCCGGCTAATTTTTTACTTATTGTAGAGACGAGGTCTTGCCAAGTTGCCTGGGCTGGTCTCGAACCCGCAGGCTCAGACAATCCATTTACCTCGGCCTCCCAAAGTGCTGGGATTACAGGCTGAGCCACTGAGCCCAGCTCTTGGGTTTTTAAATACTAGTATCAATGTGGACAGTTTAAATGTTAATACAGAAATTCTTTTTTTTTATATTTGTTTTTATTTATTTATTTTTTTTTTGAGTTGGAGTCTCACTCTGTTGCCCAGACTGGAGTGCAGTGGCCGCTCCCAGCCAACGCAGCCTCGACCTGCTGGGCTCCGGCGATCCTTCCGCCTCAACCTTCCAAGTAGCCGGAATTACAGGCATGTGCTACCACACCCGGCTGATTTTTTTTTTTGATTTATCGTAGAGATGAGGTCTCGCTGCCCAGGCGGGTCTCGAACCCACGGGCTCAGGCAATCCACTCACCTCAGCTTCCCAAAGGCGCAGGATTACAGGCTGAGCCACCGAGCCTGGCTAATACAGAAATTCTTATTTTTAAAAACATGTACAATTAAATCAATTTCATATATGTTTTTATTAAGGGTTTTCGCTTCTGAATTATGCTGACAGCCTGTACAACCCAGTCGAGCCTTTTAGCATTAGACAAAATGAAAAGGTGTACGAAAAAGAAAAGCTACTGCTCTGGTTGGATACTGCATGCGTGGGATTGCCTCAACAGTGACATAACCTTTCTTGTACTGAGGTTTTCCTATAAAAACATGACATGAAATTGAAGATTGTTCATTTTGATGTGAAGGTAGATGTTCAAGTCCTCCAGTCCCAACTTCTAATGTCTCCTCCACTGATGTGCAAATTAGAAAATGCAAAATAAAGACTCTCATATTCACAGATATGTTTGTTTAGAAGCTCTTCAAAGTTTTAAAGCTTCTCATTATATGACCAATCTCACTTTGTTCATGTAGGTCTTTAATAGCTGTCACGGCCCAAAGCCGGTTTCTTCCCCCTCCCTTCCTCTCTCCTTCCCTCTGGTCTTTCTCCTCTCTTCCCCCTTCTTTTTCTTTTCTTCTTTCTTTTCTTCTCTTTTCCTCTCTCCCTCTTCCCTCCTTCCCTCCCTTCCTCCTTCCCTCCCTCCCTCCCTTCCTTCCTTCCCTCCCTCCTTCTTTCCTGGCTTCTTTCTCTCCTTCTTTTCTTTTCTCTTTTCCTCCTGTGTCACTCATCAGTTTTTAGGTCTTTTTATTTTAAAATGCAGGGCAGGGCTGGGCACGGTGGCTCACACCTGTAATCCCAGCACTTTGGGAGGTGGAGGCAAAAGAGTTGCCTGAGTCCAGTGGTTCGAGACCAGCCTGGGCAACTTGGCAAGACCTAGTCTGTACAATAGTTCAAAAAATTAGCTGGGCGTGGTGGTGCATGCCTGTAGTTTCAGCTACTTAGAAGGCTTAGGTGGGATTGCCTGAGCCCAGCAATGGTGGTGGCCATGACATGCTACTGCACTCCAGCCTGGGTGACAGAGTGAGACTCTGACTCAAACAATATAAAATATAAAATAAAATAAAATGCAGGGCAGCTTTGGTTAAGGAGCTTATCTAATGCAATATTTTATACTGCACTGACATGTTACACAGCAAAATGTTTACTTCACTCTAAACTTACATCAAGTCAGAGAGTCCTTAAGTATAATAATATCAACCTTCTCTGATAGCCAAATTTGAATCCCAAGGTATCAACTTGTAATGTTATGTGACAGATTCTGGCAATTTCCCTTTTGCTATCTTTATAGTCTTCCTAAGTCATCTAAACTAGTGATTAGTTTTAATGTCAGCTTCTTATATGGGAGGGGGCATTTTTAGGAATCTGAAATGAAGTTTTGTCAAATATATGATTTGTATATAAGTACACAAAAGCACCATGCTAGTTAGCATTGGAAAGCTTAAATAAAGATCAGAAGTTCCTCACTTTTCTTTTGCCACCTGGTCCAATATATTATTTTTGTGTTATTAAATTTATGTTCTCTCTCTCTCTCTCTCTCTCTCTCTCTCTCTCTCTCTCTCTCTTTCTCTCTCTCCCTCTCTCCCCTGAAGCTGTTATCAATGAATACAATTTTGGCAAAACAGAATTTATTTAAAATGGTAAGAATGTTTTTCTAATGAAGTATTTAAGTAAGTCAATAAGACATAAAAATGTTCTGTGTTCATCTAAAAAGAAACGTGTATATTAGTGTCCATTTAGAAAATCACAATGCATATCCTTTTGAAATGCAGTGATAAAAACGTAAATCACAATGTATAATGAAAAGTTTAGTCAACTCTTTGGGCATCGGTCTCTATTATACTAGATTTTTATTTCTTTATTTCTTAATTTTTTTGAGTTGGAGTCTCACTCTGTCGCCCAGGCAGTGGCACACTCACAGCCACTCCAGCGTCAACCTGCTGGACTCCGGTGATCCTTCCTCCTCAGCCTTCCAAGTAGCCAGAACTACAGGTGTGCACTACCCTGCCCAGCTAATTTTTGATAGTAGAGACGAGGTCTCGCCAAGTTGCCCGGGTTGGTCTCAAACCCAGGCAATCCACTCATCTCGGCCTCCCAAAGTGCCGGGATTACAGGCTGAGCCACCAAGCACGGCCTTTCTTTATTTTTAAATATTGTGACTATATCTAGTATATCTGAGTGCTGATAAACATAATTGGTGGTAATGGGACCTAATTTACCAGCAAAAACTGGAGCTGTGGTGGTTGTGGTATTGTGGGGTGCCTACCATTCACTGAGTAAGCATGATTGACTAACATGTATAACAGATATGAGGCATTCCGCTAAGTTATCCAGAGATGAGCAAGACCAAGTCCCTGCCATTGTGGAATGTTGTGCCAGGTGCTACGAGGAAGCAGAAACTGGAATCTAAAAATCCAAAAAAAGCCGGGCTCGGTGGCTCAGCCTGTAATCCCGCGCCTTTGGGAGGCTGAGGTGAGTGGATTGCCTGAACCCGCGGGTTCGAGACCTGCCTGGGCAGCGAAACCTCATCTCTACAATAAATCAAAAAAAATCAGCCGGGCGTGGTAGCGCATGCCTGTAGTTCCGGCTACTCGGAAGGCTGAGGCGGAAGGATCGCCGAAGCCCAGCAAGTGAGGCTGCAGTGGCCGGGAGTGGCCACTGCACTCCAGTCTGGGCGACAGAGTGAGACTCCAACTCAAAATAAATAAATAAATAAATAAATAAATAAATAAATAAATAAATAAAATAAAAATCAAAAAAAGGCCAGGCACAGTGACTCACACCTATAATCCCAGGTGAGAAGATTGCCTGAGCCCAGGGGTTTGAGACCAGCCAGGACAACCAGGCGAGCCCTCGTCTCTACAATAAATCAAAAAATTAGCCGGACGTGGTGGCACATGCCTGAAGTTCCAGCTACTTGGAAGGCTGGGGTAGAAGGATCACCTGAGCCCAGCAGGTCGAGGCTACGGTGGCCAGGAGCATGCCACTGCACTCCAGTCTGGGGGACAGAGTAAGACTTTGACTCAAAAAACAAAAAATCCGAAGAAGTTTAAGATTTGGTCTTAGCACTTCGAAAAGAAGACACTGGCATCTATACTGTACGTCTTTAGAATAAGCTATGGAGAAGGCATGGACAAACACCTATGAATATGGAATTATGGAGAGGCCTCAAGAGACTTGTTGGAGAAAGGGGGCTTGAAGAATTGGCAGGACTGTGATAGATAGCTATGGAACCATGCTCCAGGTGAAGAGGGAAGGTAGAGGTGGATTGTGCCATGTCCCATCGAAAATCATTTCGTAGATTGATTTATTTGTTCATTTATTTATTTATTTGAGTTGGAGTCTCTGTCGCCCAGGCTGGAGTGCAGTGGCACGCTCCCGGCCACCGCAGCCTCGACCTGCTGGGCTCCGGTGATCCTTCTGCCTCATCCTTCCAAGGAGCCGGAACTACAGGCCTGTGCTACGATACCCAGCTAGTTTTTTGATCTGTTGTAAAAACGAGGTCCCACCATATTGCTCAGGCTGGTACTTAATGGATTTAAAGTAAAGTCTCTACGATAACACAACCCGAGATTGAATATTATCTATTTTAATAGGTCATTCTAAACTGGGCACAGTGGCTCATGCCTGTAATCCCAGCACCTGAGCCCACGGGTTCGAGACCAGTCTGGGCAATTTGGCAAGACCTCATCTCTACAGTAGATCAAACAATTAACAGGACATGGTGGCTTATGCCTGTAGTTCCAGCTACTTGGAAGACTGAGGCGGAATGATTCCATGAACTTAGCAGGTCGAAGTTGCAGTGGCCGTGAGCATGATATTGCACTCCAGCCTGGGCGACAGAGTGAGACTCAGACTCAAAAAAAAAAAAAAAGAGGTCATTCTATAGTTTTATTCACTTGGGAAATACTATCATTATAAGTGCCATGAAAACATTTCACAACCGGGCTCAGTGGTTCAGCCTGTAATCCCACGCCTTTGGGAGGCTGAGGTGAGTGGATTGCCTGAGACCGCGGGTTCAAGACCCGCCTGGGCAACTTGGCGAGACCTCATCTCTACAATAAATCAAAATGAACTGGGCGTGGTAGCACGCGCCTGTAGCTCCAACTACTTGGAAGGCTGAGGCAGAAGGATCGCCGGAGCCCAGCAGGTCGAGGCTGCGGTGGCTGGGAGCGGCCACTGCACTCCAGTCTGGGCGACAGAGTGAGACTCCAACTCAAAAAAAACCCAAGAAACAAAAAACAAACAAAAAGAATTAAAATTCAAGCCAGGTGCAGTGACCCATGCCTGTAATCCAGCACTTTGGGAGGCTGAGTTGGGAGGATTGTTTGGGCCCAGGAGTTCAAAGCCAGTCTGGGCAGCATAGTGAGACCTCATCTCTACAAAAAATAAACAATAAGTAAATAAGTTAAAATTCAGTGAAAAGAAGAAATGGTTAGAAATTGAGTACTTGGCCGGGCTCAGTGACTCAACCTGTAATCCCGCGCTTTGGGAGACCGAGGTGAGTGAATTGCCTGAGCCTGCGGGTTGGAGACCCGCCTGGGCAACTTGGTGAGACTTCATCTCTACAATAAATCAAAAAAATAATCAGCCAGGTGTGGTAGCACACGCCTGTAGTTCCAGCTATTTGGACGGCTGAGGCGGAGGAATCGTTGGAGCCCAACAGGTCGAGGCTGCAGTGACTGCACTCCAGATTGGGCAATAGAGTGAGACTCCAACTCAAAAAAAACAAAAAACAAAAAACAAATCTAGTATTTTATTCCTAGATCTAAGGTGTCTCTGAGTGCCTGCATCTCTTCTGGATGGATATTCTCACATTTGCAAATAATATTCACGTGTTTAACACTTTAAACATATTAGAGCAAAAACTCTTATGGAAAGCAATCATTCTTTTTCAAAGATATTTCATGAATTACTTATTATGTGCCATACACTGCACAGTCCCCATAAAGCATTAGAAATATGCACTGCAGCTTTAAAATGTACCTTCCCCCTTATAGGTCAAAGATATGGGAATTTTCAGCCTAAAGGAAGAAAAAAAAATATTTTACTCTGCCAATCCTTCAGAAGTCCTACATTCGTGCTTATGCAAATGAATGAAAAATTTAGAAATACATTTAACTATTTTTAAAGTCCACAGAGATATCTTGTGATCATGAGTTATCAGCTAATTGTACAAAGAGCCTCAGAATTTTTTTTTTTTTTTTTTGAGTAGGAATCTTATTCTGCCTCTCAAGAGGGCAGTGACATGTTCACGGCCACTGCAACCTCAACCTGCTGGGCTCAGATGATACTTCCGCCCCAGCCTTTAAGTAGCTGAGACCCACAGGCATGCACCACCACTCCCGGCTAATTGTTTGATTTATTGTAGAGACGAGGTCTCACCAAGCTGCCCAGGCTGGTCTCTCACCTGTGAGCTCAGGCAATCTTCTTACCTCTGCCTCCCAAAGTGCTGGGATTACAGGTGTGAGGCACTGTGCCTGCCTAAATCTCAGAATTCTTTATTAAAAGATACTAAAAGGCAAAGAAGCAGGATATAAAGACACTCTAAGTATGTTCTAGCAACATCAGAATCATCCTATAATAATCAAAATAGTGAATGAATATAAATGTTTTCCTAGATTCTTGTGCTTTACAAGAGTCTAGGAAAAGAATGTCTGCTATAAATATCAACCAGTATCAGTGAGAAATCTGAAATAAGGTAGAAACTGAATCCTAGGCCTAAAGCTTGAAAATCCAGGCTCAAGTAATATTTTACAGGGGAAATGGGCTGAAATGCACTGAACATCAAATTAGAAGGAAATATGTGGCAAATAACATGGTTAAATCCAAGGGTTTGAGAGGATAAAAGAAGCACTTGCTTCTATTTGTGACTGGTTAATCAAGTTGGGAAAATCACTGGCTAAGTGTTCAGAATCATATATTTAATTACTCCTCCTCCTTTTCTCCTCCTCCTCTTCCTCTTCCTCCTCCTGCTTCTCTTCTCCTTCTCCCCCTTCTCTTTCCTCTTTTCTCCTTTCTCCTTCTTCTTCCTCTTCAAGACAGGGTCTCACTATATCGCCCAGGCTGGTCTGGAATTCCTGGGCTCAAGGGATCCTCCCACCTTAGTCTCCCAAGTAGCTGGGACTACAAGCGTGTGCCACCATGCCACCATGCCCAACTAGATACTTAATTTCAATATAATTTTGTTCTGCTTCATATTCTAAAACTATAGCTCTGTCCTAATAGAAATTTTTCACTTACGGGCTTCTTTCAGTTAGTAAACAAAGCTTCTGAGCACTTTATGAGGGCCAAGTCTTATGTAGGTTCTTCTGAAAGAAAAAGGTGTTTCAGTGAAAAGGAAATGGGCCGGTGCGGTGGCTCAAGCCTATAATCCCAGCACTTTGAGAGGCTGAGGCGAGAGGATTGCCTGAGCTTGCGGGTTCAAGACCAGCCTGGGTAACATGGTGAGCCCTCATCTCTACCATAAGTCAAAAAATTAGCTGGGCGTGGTAGCGCATGCCTGTAGTTCCTGCTACTTGGAAGGCTGAGGTGGAAGGATTGCCCGAGGCCAGCAGGTCGAGGCTCTGGTAGTCGTGAACATGCCACTGCACTCCAGCCTGGGCAACAGAGTGAGACTCCAACTCAAAAAATAAAAAAATAAAAAATAAAAGGAAACGGTGCCACACCTCCTACCCTAAAAGATACAAGCAATATGCATATTCATAGCTCCATCCAAAGTAAATTATTGACATTGCCTTCAGTATCCAATTAAGAACCACTTGCTTGTAAAGCTTTTTCTTTATAATTGCTATACTGTATATCAGTTATCCCCGTACCATAATCCTAAATATGGATATGGAACTTTAAAAATGCAAAAGCAAGCTGGGCACCGTGGCTCATGGCTATAATCCAAGCACTTTGGGAAGCCGAGGCGAGAGGATTGCCTGAACCCAGGGGTTCGAGACCAGCCTGGGCAACTTGGTGAGACCTCATCTCTACAAGAAAAAAAAAAAAAAACTAGCCAGGCATGGTGGCGCATGCCTTATAGTTCCAGCTATATCCTCCAGGCTGAGGCGGAAGGATCATCTGAGCCCAGCAGGTCGTGGCCGTGAGCGTGCGACTGCATTCCAGCCTGGGCAACAGGGTGAGACGCCAACTCAAAAAAATAAAAAAATAAACAATGCAAAACTTTGTATAAGTAGAAGTGAAAATGATATATAGAACAAAAAGTTAAGGTTCCCTTCCTCACTTCCCTAGAAGTGTGTATCCTTTCAGGTCTTAACAGAAAGATGGCTGGAGAGATGGATGGAAAGAAACAGAGAGAGACAGAGAGAATAGTTGAGTGTGGACTCTGAATCTAGGCAGTCAAGGTTGCATCCTAGATTTACCACTTCAATACATACAACTCGGCTCTTGCATCCGTAGATGTGGGGATGAAAACATCACAGGCTGAGCATCCCTAATCTGAAAATCTGAAATCCTAAACGCTTCCAAATCTGAAACTTTGAGCACCCATGTGACACCACAAGTGGGAAGTGCCATATCTGACCTCATGTGATGGTTGAAAACACAGTCAAAACTTTATTTCATGCACATTTTTTTTAAATTCTGTAAAATTAGGCCGAGTTCAGTGGCTCAGTCTGTAATCCCAGCACTTAGGGAGGCCGAGGCGAGTGAATTGCCTGAGCCCGCAGGTTCGAGACCAGCCCGGGCAACTTGGCGCGACTTCATCTCTATAATAAATCAAAAATTTGCCGGGCGTGGTAGCACACACCTGTAGCTCTGGCTACCTGGAAGGCTGAGATGGAAGGATCGCCAGAGCCCATCAGGTTGAGGCTGTAGTGGCCAGGAGTGTGCCACTGCCCTCCAACTTGGACAGCAGAGTGAGACCCTGACTCAAAACAAAATTATGCAAAATTACCTTTAGGCTATACATATATGAGGTGTATATGAAACATAAATAAATTGTATGTTTAAACTTGGATCCTTCAAAACACTTTCTGATCCCAAGCATTTCAGATAAGGGGTACCCATCTTGTACCATCTCACTGAGTTATTGTAAAGGTTAAGTGAGTTTATATGTGTGCTTGGCACACAGTAAGCATTCTATAGGGAGTAACTACTCAGTATTATGAATATGCATATGTACTAAGGGTTTTTTTTTAGACAAATGGGATTTTACTTTAGGTATTGCCTTACTTCACAACATGTCAGGAAGATAGATATATTTTACTTTTTGTAACTGCTATGTAACATCTACAGTAGAGTTAGATGAGAATGTATTCAGCTGTTCTGTTGATGTCATTCATGTTGTTTCCGAGTGTTTCTGCTTCAAAGCGATTGCTAATATCTTACCTTTGAATATAAAGTAAGGAATGCAGAAGGGGGTATAATATATCCTCATTTTATAAGAGGTCAAAATGAGGCTCAGATAAATTTAGTAAGTTTAGAAGTTTACAGGCACACACCTGTACCCAGCACTTTGGAAAGCTGAGGCAGGAGGACTGTGCGATCCAAGGAGTTGAGACCAGTGTAGACAACACAGATTTTCCATTAGATCATTTAATAACTTTAGGACTGAGACAAATGACTTTCCAGGTTAAAATGCCCTCTTAAATTAAACAGCATTGTGTGTTTGCTTTGCTGTGAAATGTGGTGAGTTTATTTTGTTGATGTTTATCTGAAAATTTACAAATGACTAGAAAATGCAAATTGTAGTCCCAGCTACTTGGGAGGCTGAGGTGATGGTGCTACTGCACTCCAGCCTGGGTGACAGAGTGAAACACCCTGGTTCAAAAAAATAAAAATAAAGTTGCCAATCTTAAATGCTTAAACGGTTTGAATTCAGGATAAATTAAACACAGTGATGTGGGAGAGAGGCAGAGAGAACGTCTTGCTGCTTAACTATTTTGAAGAGAATGTCACTTGAAAAACTTCTACATGTGGCTGGGCTCAGTGGCTCAGTCTGTAATACCAGCACTTTGGGAGACCGAGGCGAGTGGATTGCCTGAGCCTGTGGGATCAAGACCAGCCCAGGCAACTTGGCAAGACCTCATCTCTTACAATAAATACAAAAGTTAGCTGGGTGTGATAGCGCATGCCTGTAGTTCCAGTTACTTGGAAGGCTAAGACAGAAGGATCACTGGAGCCCAGCAGGTCAACGCTGGAGTGGCCATGAGTGTGCCATTGTACTCCAGCCTTGGTGATGGAGTGAGACTCCAACTCAAAAAAAGAAAAGAAAAGAAAAGAAAAACTTCCACAAGTGACTTTTAGTTTTCACAGTTTATACAATCTGATTCTTTCAAGTTTGCAGATAAACAACTGAAAATAGCAGAAGACTGATACCTATACCCTATACTCAGACTCTATAACTCTGTCACACTCTATATTAAGTAATATAAAGAAAATCAAACCTTCATTAACTACAAATGGGTATAAGAACTAATTATATTGGCTTTAAATTATTGTGCTCTGCCGCACTCGGTGGCTCAGCCTGCAATCCCGTGCCTTTGGGAGGCTGAGGTGAGTGGATTGCCTGAGCTCGTGGGTTCGAGAACTGCCTGGGCAGCGAGACCTCATCTCCACAATAAATCAAAAAATCAGCCGGGCGTGGTAGTGCATGCCTGTAATTCCGGCTACTTGGAAGGCTGAGGTGGAAGGATCGCGGGAGCCCAGCAGGCTGGAGAGTAGACTGGAGAGCAGCCACTGCACTCCAGTCTGAGCGAAGGAGTAAGACTTCAACTCAAAAAAAAAAAAAATTATTGTGCTCTTAGAATATATAGTCCATTTATAATATGATATGACCTCAGCCAAGTGTGGTCTTTTCTCTAGTCAATGACTACTGAACAATGACTTCAGAATGCAGAGGGAAGGCCAGGTGCAGTGGCTCACAACTGTAATTTAGAACTTTGGGAGGCTGAGGCAGGAGGATTGCTTGAGCCCAGGAGTTTGAGACCAGCCTGGGCAACGTAGTGAGACCTTGTCTCCACAAAAATTAAAAAATTAGCTGGATGCGGTGGTGTATGCCTGTAGTCCCAGAAACTCTGGAGGTTGAGGTAGAAGGATCGCTTGAGCCCAAGAGGTCAAGACTGTGGTGGGACGTGTTCATGCCACTGCCCTCCAGCCTGGGTGACAAAGTGTGACTCTGACTCAAAGCAAAAACAAAACAAAAAATGCACAGGATTCATTGTGAGAATACATTTTTAGTAATCCATGTTTCTAATTTTAGCAGTACTTGAAATCCAAACATAGAACTACTTTCTTTTTTAAATTAAAAATTTTTTTTTTTTAGTTGGAGTCTCACTCTGTTGCCCAACCTGGAGTGCGGTGGTATGCTCACAGCCACCACAGCCTTGACCTGCTGGACTCAGGCAATCCTTCCACCTCAGCCTTCCAAGTAGCTGGAACTATAGGCGCGAGCCACCACGCCCGGCGAATTTTTTTATTTATTGTTAGAGACGAGGTCTTGCCAAGTTGCCCAGACTGGTCTTGAACCACTGGTCTCAGGCAATCCTCTCATCTCAGCCTCCCAAAGTGCTGGGATTACAGGCTTGAGCCACCGTGCCAGGCTAGAACTATTTTCAAAAAGTTATCCCTTAGATACTTTTTTTGTTTTGTTTTGTTTTGTTGAGTTGGAGTCTCACTCTGTCGCCCAGACTGGAGTGCAGTGGCCGCTCCCGGCCACCGCAGCCTCAGCCTGCTGGGCTCCGGCGATCCTTCCACCTCAGCCTTCCGAGTAGCCGGAATTACAGGCATGCACCACCACGCCCAGCTGATTTTTTTTGATTTATTGTAGAGATGAGGTCTCGCTGCCCAGGCGGGTCTTGAACTCGCGGGCTCAGGCAATTCACTCACCTCAGCCTCCCAAAGGCGTGGGATTACAGGCTGAGCCACCGAGCCCGGCTGATACTTTTCTTTATCACTGTACTTGCTATCCTCTCATTACTGGAAAAGCATAATGAAAAGACTGGATGATTAAACTTCAGAAATTGATTTTCCATTAGATCATTTACTTAGGACTGAGACAAATGACTTTCCAGGTTAAAATGCCCTCCAATACTAAACAGGATTGTGTGTTTGCTTTGCTGTGAAATATGGTGAAATTTATTTTGTAGATGTTTATCTGAAAATTTTTAAAAAATGCCTAGAAGATGCAAATTGTAAAATTTTGCTGCAATGACAGAAACACTAACATTTAGAAATGTGAAGGATGTATTATACCTCTAAAGCAGAGGACGTTTGTACACCTAGCCCTGAATTGTACCCCACATCTTTAAAATTTAAAGAAAAAGGAAAGAAAAAAAAATAAAGCAGAGGACATAAAAAGCGAACCACCATGGCTTTTGACAGAGATAATTCTTAGATAACACAAAGTTTTTTAAAAAATCAATCTGTTGTTTACCTCCTGTTTCTGAGTTATGATAACATATAAGAAGCTTACAAAAATGCTTATCAAAACCAATGGGACACAATGCAACAATTTAACTCCTAAGGACAGGCACCTCTAACTATGAATGACATATAATAAATTATGTTTGAACTGAGTTTTCAGCTGCGGATCCTTATTCTGCCACCCAGACAGTCCTATAAAGTTGCACTGTGGCCTTAATCCCACTTGGATGTGTGCCCTCTTGCCTCCACTTTCCATCATTCTGGTGCTTTAGTCTTCTTGAATAAGTGAACAATCTTTGTTTCTGTACCTTATTAGGCCAAAGACCATAACAGCTAGTGATGGCATCAGCAAGCCCTGCGGGCAGAATTCTCTGCAGACCCAGCCAACCTCCAACAAACCCCTTTTTATACTCCTGTTTCTAGGAAGAATTATGATGGCGGTGCCCTGCTGTTGATCAGTCAAATCTGTGGTAGGCCGAGAGATAAGTCCTGTAAGTGTGGTGTACTGTAAAACAGCGACTCCCATTCATTAGTGGCTTGTGTGTAATAAACCACCAAAAAAGGGGGGTGGGGAGGCAGCTGCAGTGTGCAAGAACAAACAACGCATCTCATTCTTGGAAGCCAAAACTTTGTAATTTGCTACTGGGCAGCCTGCTCTCTCTGACATTCTTTCTGATAGCATAGTAGTGCCCTATCTTCACTCACAGTTGGGCGGCTAACCTAAGAAATCCTATTCTGTAACTATGTGTGTGTGTATATACATACATATGTGTGTGTGTGTGTGTGTGTTGTGTGTGTGTGTGTGTGCGTGTGTGTGTATACACATATATATGTATATATATACATATATATATGATAACAGAACGCTGTTGAGGAAGAGGTGAAAAAAATGCTATCAAACAGTTGATCCTGGCCACCAAAACTGCTGGATTAAAGGCACATTTTCCTCTACTGACAACCTTAAAACAATATATGTGTGTCAGCCATTATCTCAGAGAACTGCTTTTATGAGGATAACACTTCAGAAGATACCAGCTAAAATGCACACAGGGAAATAGTTCCTAGGAATGAAGTTAGGTCTCTTTGATAATATATTTTTCGGACATAAAAATGTTCACAGTACTTCTCTATGCAAGTTCACAGAAAATAAAAATTTTTTAAAAACCTCATTGATGACAAAGGTATTGGAGGGATGCTTGCTTTCTTAAAATTAACGAAGTCTATTAAGGGGTAAACTAAATAGTATTTTTTGGCTATTGAGCATCTCGGAAACACTTCTTGCAGTGGTACCGCAAATTACTCATCTGCCCAAAGGAAAATGTGGGAACAATTTAATTGTGAAAGGAAGACAATGTACCGGTTGGCAAAGGGAGGGACAAAGACCCTCTCAATAGGCCTTTTCATTCAGGATGGGTTCACCTAATAAAAAGAAAACACACTTGAATTTGCTCACCACCACTTAACGGGAAGCTGAAAGACGCTGCAGCTTCTGTCATAAACTCCTTCTTTTTGCATCCCAAGCAGGTGCCTGGCATGGTGATAGCAGCACCATACTTGTTCCTCAGGAGCCCCGCACTGCTCTCCCAAATGAGAGTGGGATATTGTACATTCTAGACATTTTTTTCTTTTGCACCCCGAACTCGGGGTCAGGAGTGCGGCTATGGCAGAGTGGAAGGCATGTCGGTTGTTCTGGAATCCTTGCAGGTGTTGAAAAGCCAAGGATTCTTTTCAGAGCCACATCTGCAATTCTCATATGCCATTTATGCTAAAGCCTGTGGTGTTTTTGTTTGTTGGTTTGACAGATTGACACGTAATGGCCAGGACGGCCGCTCCCAACAAAGTCATTCTGATAGCTGGAGTTCTCTGGAAATCAACTGGCCTGAATTACCCACGATTTGTCTCTGCCCTACGAAAATAATTGTGTTGTTCCAATGTTCTGGCTTTTGTTTACTTTCATGTTTTTTTGGTAGAGTTATATTGTTTTAAGCTCTCAGTTAAGATGAAATAAGGACTTTGATAGGATAATAACATCTTAAAAGGTCTTCAAAACTAACCAGTCTTTAAAATCTACTTAGAAATAGTTAAAGAGATCTGTAGAATTCAAATAAATATTGGGATGTCATAATATTTTAAACATTAAAAGAAGATATCAGAGTCGGTGCTGAATGAAGAAACTTAATAGAATAGGGCAAAAAAGTAACTTTTAAACTTTTAAAACATTTTTTAAAGGTAAAATTAAAAAATCCCATTTGAAGTTAATTTTGAAGCTTTTTTCTTTTTTTTATTCGTTAATAACATGTACAAATTTATATATAAGCATGTGTATTATCAACCCCGTTACCTCAAAGCCAAGTAAATATGTGTGAAAGCAAACTTTAGTATGGTGTCTTTTGTTGATAAAGTTAAATCAGAAATTCTTATTAACATTCTCTGGGTAGAAGTAGTGTCTCATGAAATTAAAAATTCAGTACTCATGCTACAAGTATTAACTATACTGTTAATGCAAGTTTCTAAATGGTATTATACTATCATTTCTACAGTCTTAATATTGAAGTGGTGAGAACTTCACCCTATCTGGAGAACATAAAATAATAAAGAAATACCAAGTGTTAAGCAAATGCGAGTGTCATAGATGCATTCATCATACCATTTTTCATGTACTCCGTCAACCTAAACATTTTCAGATATTGTCCCTTACCTACGTATTACTGCTTCACTGGAAAGAACCTTTCTTTTTGATAAAGCATTTCAATTAATGTGTCTTATTTGTTAGTATACTCTCAGCTCAACAAGTCTATCTGTGTAATAAAGTTTCCATCGATTGCCTTTGCTGGAGAAAGAGCAAAGGCAAAACAAAGCAAAACTCATTTCACGTCTGATAGTCTTCGCATTCAGAACTGGCCACATGAACTTAGAAACAGCACATTGTTGTGAGGGAGTATTAAAAAACCAAAAGCTACATTTTAAACTGTAAAATAGAAAAACAGCAGTTGTTTATCTCTGTTATATTGATGCATCATGTTCTGATTATGTAGACAGTTTTACTAATATTAATTTTATTTAACAATTTTAAAAACTTTCTGAATTAAGGATTCCTTTTCTGTTACCTCAGTAGGGACTTGGGCTTAAAGGAAGTCGAAATTAAATATACTCAGGTCTTACTGTTTTTAGCAAATAAAAAACAAAATGACCTGTGTAATTTGAATTTCAGCTAAATAATAATTGTTTACTGTAACAGTTCATAGGACATATAGGGAAAAATATTTGTTGTTTCTCTGAAATTCAAATTTAACTGGATGTCCTTTTTTTTTAAGCAATCCTATTTGTAGCAAAGTTTGAATAATAACAAATCCCTTATCAGAAGCCTTATGGTTTGAAAGGTTTACATTTTTTTTATTAGGTTTTATTTTCCTAGAGTTCATGAAAAATTTCATTAAGAATTTCTGTTGGCTGGACTCAGTGGCTCAGCCTGTAATCCCAGCACTTTGGGAGGCCGAGGTGAGTGGATTGCCTGAGCCCGCGGGTTTGAGACCCGCCTGGGCAACTTGGCAAGACCTCATCACTACAATAAATGCCAAAATTAGCTGGGGGTGGTAGCTCACGCCTGTAGTTCCAGCTACTTGGAAGGCTGAGGCAGAAGGAACACCTAAGCCCAGCAGGTCGAGGATGTGGTGCCACGAGTATGCCACTACACTCCACCCTGGGTGACAAAGTGAGACTCCAACTCCAACTCCAAAAAAAAAAAAAAAAGAATTTCTGTTACCTATTGTGAGTAACAGAATTAACGATAACAGCTCCCATGTTGATTGCCTGCCCAACTATACCCAGGGGCATTTCATTTATTATTTTATTGAGTCCTCACAGATATCTGAGGAGGCAGATGATGTCACCCCATTTTACAGATGAGAAGACTGAGACCTGGAAGCAGTAAGCAACTTGTATTGAATTAGACAACTGGCCAATGGAGAAACTGGAGCTGGAAACCAGCTCTGTCAGTTTCCAGAGTTGGGATTCTTTCCTCTTAGCTGCTAATTGTGAAAAGTTCATTAACACTACAGATGTTTGTAATCAGCTATTAGAACTCATATTAAATAACATCACATTGCTAAAATCATCTTTTTATGTGTACTCTCCTCGCTTTCTTGCTAGTCTGGAGGGCAGTGTCAGGGTCTCCCATGCCTTGGTATTTCGCTTTGGGCAAGGAGTCACATTACTTGACAATATCTCATTCAAATAGTGTCATATTATTTAAGATAATCACAAGTGTGTTGATTGAACCAAGCCTGCTTTCGTTACTATTTAAGAACTGAAGCACATGGGTATACAACCTCTGACTGTGATTGCCGATTGTCTGTATATTCCACGTTGTTCCACTTCCAAAGTCTTACTTGCTTTCTAAACCACCCAGAACCCTTGAACGTCGGTGTTTCCCTAGCCAAAATCCCAGCATAGAAAACAATGATTGCTTAATGCTTTCTTTCTCCTTCCTTGCCTTAGCTAGGTCACAGCCGTCAAGTATTGGATTGGAGGCTCTTGTCCCCCTGGAAATACAGTACTTCAGCCCCGGGTTTACCTTTGCCTGCGGAGTCCTGTATGATGTAAATGCTATTGTACAATGATGTCCCTCCCCCTAGTCCTTTTTATCGTTCTTTGATATGACTTAGAAGGTGATTACATAGCTTCATTTATTTCTTTGAATACATAGGTTTCATGGTCATTAAAATAATCACAGACTCATCAGTTCTCCCCATGCTTCAATAAGATCAATACAAACCAGAACAAGAGGCTGCTAACTCCCTATTCACCAAGATTTCTCTTTTCCTTCTCTCCTTCACTCCCCTCTCCCTCTCCTCCTCTAATCCCTTCCCTTCCTTCCACCCTCCAGCCCCACATAAAGAATACAATAATTTTGTAAATACCGTAGTTCTTTCTGTAGTGAATCATAACATTTATTCAGCTGTTATCCAAGACACAGGGAAGTGTTGCCTTGTGCATACTGTCAGAGGCAGCTGTAGCAATTTTGGAGTTTGCTAGAGAAAAAAAGCCTGCTGGTCCTGCCTGACAAGCCAGTTTAGCAAGGAAATGGTTAATAGGATGAGTAAAGGCTATTTTTAAGTCTGGCTCCCCTCTCTGATACACTCTTGAAAATTCACCCTGTACCGCAGAAATCCTAAATTGCAGTGCCCTGCACCCCACTGAAGCTCTTCAGTCTGCTGTAAGTAAGCCTCAGCATGGGCAAGATTGGGGGTGAACAGCTGGAGGAGGGGCTCAAGCCCTGGGCCTTTGTAATGGAGGGGCGAAACACTGAGATCCTGCAGAGAAGGAACACAGAAACCCTCAAGGCACAGAGAAATAGACCCAGACAAAAGCCCCGTTACATGGTTGCAAATCACCCCACTGCTGTTATTTTATTTACTGTGGTCTGCAGGAGGATTGTTTTCTCTTTGCAAAATTTTTAAGCTTCATGGGCTTTTCTCCTCCACAACAGCGGTCACTTATACCACAGTGCCACATAGAGACGGTCTTCTCCTTCAGCTTTCTTAAGGAAAGGGGGAAAATCTTGCCTCGTCGGAATGCAAAAGACATAGACTGGCACTGATGAAATTCCAGCCTTCCGGTTCTTTTCCAGGGATGCAAGATTGAAGTACTGTGTTTTTAAAATAATGGGCTATTTTCATTCTAGGGTGAGATCTTGTTCTACGTTTTTCCAGCTTTATCTGATTATTTTTCCTAAAGATGACACCTACGCTCACTCTTCGGGGTTAAATTTTATTTACATGTGGGAAGGAAAGAAAAGGCAACATAACTTGTATTTGAGTCAACATTAAACATTTTTTCCCAGTAAAATGATTTCTTTCAAAATTGATAGAAATATCAATCATAGTATCACTATGACAAGACATGCTATGGGTTTGAGATTTCTTCGTTGGGAAGTTAGGATAGAAGAAAAGCTAACAAATAGTTATTTTAAGATCTGAAGGGAAAGTAATGTCTATGAGTGTAAGTTCTCTTTTGCACAGATTTCTTAGGGAGGTTGTAAAAAGGGGCTCTTGCCTCATTGAGGGGAGAGAGAGAGACTGAACGAGAGAGAGACTTAGAGACAGAGAGGCGGAGAGAGGACAGAGACACAGAGAGAGAAAGAGTGACAGAGCGCACACGTATGCACCTGGGGAAGAAAAAGCAACTTACTTCTTTATAGAAATATGTGGTTTACTTTGGTAAACTTTTCCCTGCAATTGAGCTAGGGCTGCAAGCTCTGTCTTAGGGTAGCTGAGGCGGAATGAGAGTCACTTCACAGTTACCAAGGAGCAGAGGGCTCTTCTACTTAGACAGATTTATTGTCATGACTAGGGAATTGAAAGGGGAACTTGCAATAGGTGTGCTCAATTTAAGAAACATAAAAAAGTGAAATTTTCCTATGACAAATCCAAAGAGGTATTTACCAGGTGTTTGAATGGGTAATTAGCACCCGAACCAGGTTTCAGGAAATACTTCTGGTCACCTCAAATGAAGAATATATAATGAGCTGAAGAGCTAGATTTTCAATGGATGATTTACTCAGGACAATAGGCCAAAGAGAACTGGGTAAAGGGTTTACAAATGGTAACTTGAGAAGCAGTGGGCTTCCTTCCCAGGAGCTTAATACTGTTCCCCTCTCCTCTTCAACCTTTCCCCTGTCTTCTTCCAGGACCTCCACAAAATACATACCACCACTTTTCCTGAAGAGTTGAACATAGTCCTTAAAGACAGTCTATCAAAGAAACACGGGAAGGGCGCCAAAAAAAAAAAAAAAAAATACACAATAGGTTTGCCCGTTGCCATCTAGGCCTGAATAGTTCTGGGTTATTTCAGGCTGACATGTTTGTGACTGCATTTGAGCTTACTTTCTCAGGCTCAGTGTGGAGACTTACCTTACTGGAGTGTCTTGTACTGGATAGATAATAAGCAATGCCGGGAAGAGGACCCATTCTTTTCCAAGGCTCTTCCAGAAGACTGACGACACTAAGGACCAAAGACAGCTATGTGAAAAACAGTTCGTTTCTTAACTCACAATGTTACAAGTTTTTGTTGATTTAAGAAAGGCCCATTGCCCATGAGCACTATGGCTAGCTGTGTTGTAAGCATTAATATTTCTAGTAAAAGAAAAAAATCCACCTGCCCTTGTAACTCTGGTAACACAATAAATGATAGTAGTTAACTTTCACCAACTGAGCCTCTTGTTGTACATTGGAAAACGAATTCTACTTCATCATAATCCAAAATCTTTTCTCACTTATGGTTTAACCACCCAGCCCCCAGCTCCACTGCACTTGGTACACATTTAAGCTAAAAGAAGGTAACTTAGATATCATTTTAAAGACTAGGAAATAAATTCAGAGAGTTCAAATTACTACCCAAGGTCACTGAATGTCAGAGCTTGGACAAAAAACAAGATGTCTTAGATGGACATGATGGTGGATGCCTGTAGTTCCAACTCCTTTGAAGGCTGAGGCAGAAGGATCACCTGAGCTCAACAGGTTGAGGCTGCTATGGCCATGAATGTGCCACTGCACTCCAACCTGGGTGACAAGAGTGAGACTCCGACTCAAAACAAAACAAAAAACCCCAAAACAACAACAACAACAACAACAATAAAAACAAGATGTCCTAATTCCTAATTTTGACTTTTTTTTTTTCCAGGGTGGTAGACCATCTTATCTGGTTAATAGACAGTGGTCTATGAACACCATTTTCTACTGAGGCACGCTTTCTGTCATTAAGCGCTCCAGCAAACTGTTAATTAACATTGTTTTGATCTGTTTACCAATTGAGGTGATTCAGATACTTCTCTTGGATTCTGTTAGCCTCTTGGGATGGCAGAAAATATTGTTGACTCTGTTGCCTGTGGTTTGACCATCTGTTCTGATTCATGATTGTGGCTGCCACTTGGAAATCTATAATATGACACGTTAGCAGAATTGCACATTTCAGATGCATTAAGCTCTTTGTGGGTCACGAACCCTTGCACAAGCACTACCTAATTTTATAGGAACCCGGCATAACATGCTAAATTTTGGCGTTGAAAGGTAGGTTAGGAGAGGGAAGCAGTTCACTCTTGTTCTCTTTCCCAGGCATTATAGAACTGTTTTGTTAAAGACCACCAAGTTGCAAACAAAAATACTGGAAGGTGCAATGTGACAAACAGGAATCAGAGGCCAGGCGTGGTGACTCAAGCCTGTAATCCCAGCACTTTGGGAGGCCAAGGCGAGAGGATTGCCTGAGCTCAGGAGTTCGAGACTAGCCCGGGCAACTTGGTGAGACCTCATCTCTACAATAAATCAAAAAATAAGCCAGGCGTGGTAGCACATGCCTGTAGTTCCAGCTACTTGGAAGGCTGAAGTGAAAAGGCCACCTGAGCCCAGTAGGTTGAGGCTGCAGTAGCTGTGAGCATGCCACTGCGCTCCAGCCTGGGTGACAGAATGAGACTTCTACTCAAAAAAAAAAAAAAAAAAAGAACAGGAGTCAGAAGCAGAAAGGAAATCATAGCTATCCCTGTCACGCTTACAAAATTCCCCTGTGAGGCACACTGGATGCCCATCCATGAAAAGATTCAATAATGCATGAAACTGTGGGAGACTTTCCAAAGGTATCCTGTCTTGAGATGAATATTTGTTTTTAATCATTACTTTTTTAAAATTGCGGTCTCTGTTGTTTAGGCTGGAGTGCAGTGGCACCATCACAACTCACCACAGCCTCAAACTTCTGGGCTCAGGTGATCCTTCTGCTGCAACCTCTTGAGTAGCTGAAAATATATTTTTAAAAAACAAATAGCCTGCATGGTGGCTCATGCCTGTAATTCCAGCACTTTAGGAGGCTGAGGTGGGAGGCCTGCTTGAGCCCAGGA
Organism: Cephalopachus bancanus; assembly: GCA_027257055.1. Lineage (NCBI taxonomy): Eukaryota > Metazoa > Chordata > Mammalia > Primates > Tarsiidae > Cephalopachus > Cephalopachus bancanus. The sequence goes on along the minus strand of JAPVLO010000160.1, from coordinate 85,744 downwards.
ATTTGAGACTGGCCTGGGCAACATAGCAAGACCTTGTCTCTACAAAAATAAAAAAATAGCTGGGTGTGGTGGCATGCACCTGTAGTCCCAGCTACTTGGGAGACTGAGACAGAAGGATCGCATGAACCCAGAAGGTCGAGGCTGTGGTGAACCATGAACGTTGTGATCATGCCACTGCACTCCAGCCTGGGTGATGGAGTACACCCTAACTAAAAAAAAAAAGTGAATTTGATGTTTGGACTTTCCAGAGCTAATTGTTAGTATCTTGATGTTCCTAATATTCTTTGTCTTTCAGACTAACTGCTATATTCTGGAGGGTTGGAGGGTTAGACTTTTCTGAAATAGGGAGTTTAATACACAGAAAGCATATAAGCAGTGCCTGACACATAGTACTCTGCAAATGTTTGCCATCTTTATTCATTTGCTCATGTATTTTTTTTTTTTTTTTTTTTGAGTTGGAGTCTCGCCCTGTTCCCAGGCTGGAGGGCAATGGCATGCTCACGCCCACCACAGCCTCGATCTGCTGGGCTCAGGTAACCCTTCCTCCTCAGCCTTCCAATTAGCTGGAACTACAGGCATGTGCCACCACACCCCGTTAATTTTTTGATTTATTGTAGAGATGAGGTCTTGCCAAGTTGCCCAGGCTGGTCTCGAACCTGTGGGCTCAGGCAATCCTCTTGCGTCTGCCTGGGATTATATGCATGAGCCACCGTAACCAGCCTTGCTAATGTATCTTTTATTGAGCATCAGCATAGTCACCAAAGACACACTAGGGACGAGGGCCATGGGTCCTGCTCCCGGGACGAGGGCCATGGGTCCTGCTCCCAAGGAGTTTTAGTCCCTGAAGGAAACAGATAGGTAAATTGAGCACAACACAGAGATAGACACAGAGATGCAGAAGATGTTGTGGGAACAATTAGGAGGGGACAACAGATTTCCTGGACACCACCCTAGATTTTCTGTACCCTACAGGCTGGGAGGTGTGGGGTCCAGGAATCTGTATTTTTTTAAAAGCTCTTCTGGCAATTCTTCAGTAGCCCTGGGGTGTTTGCCTAATCTAAATAATCAGAAGTAAAGTTCTGGGAAAGCCTTTCTAAAGGAGTTGATGTAAGAGTTGGAATCTGGAAGAATGAAGTGATTCCATGCTGAGGAAACATTGTTCACAAAAGGGTATGAAAGAGCTTGTCCTGTGTGGAGAGTGGCCAAGACATGGGTGTACCTAGAGTGAAGGACTTGCGGCAAAGGAATATACAGGTAGGGTGACCATCAACGTCATTTTCAAACCAGGACTTTTTTTTTTTTTTCAGTTGGAGTCTCACTCTGTCGCCCAGACTGGAGTGCAGTGGCCGCTCCCGGCCACCGCAGCCTCGACCTGCTGGGCTCCGGTGATCCTTCCGCCTCTGCCTTCCAATAGCTGGAACTACAGGCACGCGCTACCACGCCCGACTAATTTTTTTGATTTATTGTAGAGATGAGGTCTCGCCAAGTTGCCCAGGCAGGTATCGAACCCGCGGGCTCAGGCAATCCACTCACCTCGGCCTCCCAAAGCGCTGGGATTACAGGCTGAGCTACCGAGCCCGGCTTTTTTTTTTTTAAGTTGAGATCATCATCCAGGCGGGAGTGCAGCGGCACAATTATGACTCGCTGCAGCCTCGACCTCCTGGGTTCAGGTAATCCTTCCGCCTCAGCCTCCCAAGTAGCTGGGATTCCAAACACATGCCACCACACCCAGCTAACTTTTTATTTTTGTTTTTTTGTAGAAATGAAGTCGCGTTGCCCAGGCTGGTCTCCATCTCCCATGCCCAAGCAATCCTCTGGCCTCAACCTCTCAAAGTCCTGGGATTACAGGCATGAGTCACCGTGCCCGGCCCAAACCGTGACACTTTTGAGAGTGAAAAGAAGTATCATTAATAATTATGCAGGGAGCTGGGCTCGGTGGCTCAGCCTCTAATCCCACACCTTTGGGAGGCTGAGGTGAGTGGATTGCCTGAGCCCGAGGGTTTGAGACCTGCCTGGGCAACTTGGCAAGACCTCATCTCTACAATAAATCAAAAAATGATTTGGGCGTGGTAGCGCACGCCTGTAGTTCCAGCTACTTGGAAGGCTGAGGGGAAGGATCGCGGGAGCCCAGCAGGCCGAGGTTGTGGTGGCCGGGAGCAGCCACTGCACTCCAGTCTGGGCGACAGAGTGAGACTCCAACTCAAAAAAAAAAAAAAAATTATGCAGGGAAAAAGGCACTCTCCATAGGACGTGATGATAGAGGCATGCAAGAGCTCTGAAGAGATCATCAGGGTCCTTCAAGGAGGAGCTGTTTGAGTGTTGCCCACGGCAATGTCAGCCATTGAAGAATGAGGCAGACTAGTGACAAAAATCAGGTGTTTTAAAGTTCTCCCAGCTGTCTTGACTTGAACACTCTTCTTTGTGAGTGAAATGCGCCAATTTTAGAGAATAGGTCATGTTTCTGCAGTTTCTTTGAATATGTCATTTAGCTTCAATCTTTCTAAGGATCCTAATACAAGGCTGAAAGTACACTTAGCAATTAAAATCAGATGTAAAAGCAGCAGTCTGAGGAATCCACAGTGCTAATTACTGGTCTCAGAATAACATCACTTCATTTCTATAACAATATCCACATTCATTCGCTCATTATTTATTTATCAAACACCTAATACTTGGCATTCACCTCTCCAGGTATTGGGGAAACAGTGAACAAGATAGGTGAGACCTCTGTCTTTACAGAGCTTACATTCTAGTGACAGAGACAGAAAATCATGAAATAAACATGTAATATAATCTCAGGTATTGGTAAGTATTAAGAAAAAACCCCAATCAAGATAAGGGGTTGTTGGGTGGCAGAAGAGTTAAGGAAATGGCATTTTTTGGGGGGCGGGGAGTACCAGTCTCACTTTGTCATCCAGGCTGGAGTGCAACGACACTCTCATAGCCACCGCAGCCTCGATCTGCTGGGCTCTGGCGATCCTTCTGCCTCAGCCTTCTAAGTAGCTGGAACTACAGGCACCATGCCCAGCTGATTTTTAGATTTATTGTAGAGACTAGGTCTCGCCATGTTGCCCAAGCTGGTCTTGAACCCGTGGGCTCAGGCAATCCTCTCTGCTGGACTCCCAAAGTGTTGGGATTAAAGGCGTGAGCCACCGTGCGGACCTAGGGAATGGCATTTTAATGAATTCACACAGAGGGAGCTTTTTGAGAGAGTGACATTTGACAGAGACTTGAATGGAATAAGCAAAGTGATCATCTTAGGGTAAGTGTTTTGAGCAAAAGAGGCAGGACTTGCAAGACTTTGAGATAGGAACAATCCTGGTGAGGTGGAGGAACAGAAAGAATCTTAAATGCTTTTCTCATCAGGCCACTCTTAATGCCATATGAGGGCCTACAGGTGTCACATGGCCTACAGGGTGTCACCTAGCCAACAGGGCTTACCCATGTATCCTGCCTCCTGTCTGAATTCTACAGTTTGGGTGAGAGCCATGGACCACAAGTGAGGCATCCTGGAGGAAGTGAGGAAACCCTAGTGCCCCAGCTTCCCTTTACCTTGCTCTTTTTTTTTTTTTTTTCTGAGTTGGAGTCTCACTCTGTTGCCCAGACTAGAGTGCAGTTCCACACTCCCGGCCACCGCAGCCTCGACCTGCGGGGCTCCGGCGATCCTTCCCCCTCAGCCTTCCAAGGAGCTGGAACTACCACACCCAGCTAATTTTTGATTTATTGTAAATGGGCGCGCTACCACGCCCAGCTAATTTTTGATTTATTGTAGATGCGCGGTCTCGACAAGTTGCCTGGGTAGGTCTTGAACCCGCAGGCTCAGGGAATCCACTTGCCTTGGTCTCCCAAAGTGCTGGGATTACAGGCTGAGCCACCGAGCCTGGCCTCTCCTCTTACTCAAACAGTGTATTTTCAAGAAAGAGGAAGAAACTCTAACACTTCCTAAGAATCTATAATCTATTGGCAGGGTACTTTACAAATATTTATTTACCTTTTATACCAGTCCTAGAAGGTTGGGAATATTGTCATCCATTTTGCAGGTGAGGAAACAGACTCAAAGGTGTTAGATAACCTGTCCATAATCATGATTTCATTGGGCGGGGCGCGGTGGCTCACGCCTATAATCCCAGTACTTTAGGAGGCCGAGACAGGAGGATTGCTTGAGCCCGGTTTGTGCCGTTGCACTAAAGCCTGGGTAACACCCTGGCTTAAAAAGAGAGAGAGAGAGAGAGAGAGAGAGAGAGAGAGAGAGAGAGAGAGAGAGAGAAAGAAAAAGTAATTTCAGTTCTTTTCATCATATGTCTTTCAATGCCTTGGAGCCATAAATCACATTAAGTAGGGTATGCCATTAGAACATTCTACTTGAAAGTTCTTTCCTGACAGCAGGTCCAAGGCACAATTTGTAAAACAGCACATCATTTGTTTTTCATGGAGAAATCTCAAAGGCTACGATATAAACCTTGTATACAGTGTAGTACCAAGAAAAAAGAAAAAGCCAGATTCTGATCCTACAGCTACATAGCCTCACGCTTTTGGCATGCCTGTCCATCTCTGAGTCAAGTTGTCTTGTCCACAAAATGGGTGTTCTCATTCTAGCCTAGTGATGAGCATGTGAAAGTGCTTTGACAAGTAACATGATACATACATAAAATAAATGACGAAGTTCTCAGAACTTTCTTGTAAATACATTTGGCCAGTGACAAAATGCCCTGGTGAATGGTAGCTCCATTTCTGAGGTTTAAAATATGAAAACACGCAAAAACTTTTGGAGTGATAAATAACTGTAAACTTATCTCTGTTCACTAAGTGGGATATTTTTACCCTTCAGTATTTTTTGCCCTTGAACTTTCAAGGCTATCCTGAAAGAATAAAGCCCGTTTAGGCTACTGTCAGGTGAGATAAACTGTGGGGTGCCTTCTTTTTAGTCATTGGAAAAAGAACAATTATTTCTGGAAATTAGAAAAGAAACAGGGAGAAGGAAAAGGAAGGACGGAGGGAAGGTAAGAAAGAGAATGTTTTATTTATGTGTGGCCATTTGACCTTCTGTGGAGTGACTTAGTTCTCCTCACTTAGTTTTGGCCAACCATGGTCTAACTATGTTATAACCAGGCTCACACCTGTAATCCCAGCATTTTGGGAGGTGGAGGCGAGAGGATTGCCTGAGGCCAGGGATTCAAGACCAACCTGGGTGACTTGACAAGACCTCATCTCTACAATAAATAAAAAAATTAGCTGGATGTGGTGGCGCATGCCTGTAGTTCCAGCTACTTGGAAGGCTGAGGCAGAAGGATCGCCTGAACACAGCAGGTCAAGGCTGCAGTGGCCGTGAGTGTGCCACTGCACTCCAGCCTGGGTGACAGAGTGAGACTCCCATTCAAAAATAAACAAACTAACAAACAATGAAGCCAGGCTTCCCCAGTTTGTAATCCCGTGCTTTGGGAGGCTGAGGTGAGTAGATTGCCTGAGCCCGCGGGTTTGTGACCCGCCCGGGCAACTTGGCGAGACCTCATCTCTACAATAAATCAAAAAATCAGCCGGGCATGGTAGCGCATGCCTGTAGTTCCGGCTACTCGGAAGGCTGAAGCGGAAGGATCGCCAGAGCCCAGCAGGTCGAGGCGAGCCCAGCAGGTCGAGGCTGCGGTGGCCGGGAGCGGCCACTGCACTCCAGTCTGGGCGACAGAGTGAGACTCCAACTCAAAAAGCAAACAAACAAGCAACGACAACAAACCCAAAACTATGCTATCTAGGCAGTAGGCACTGGATAGAGGGACTCAGCTCTGTGTGGCAGAGTCCTCAGCAGAACAATTTTAGGGCAGTGCAATCCTCCTTGACATCCCTAAAATGTGAAGTAGCTGTCTTTGTAGGCCTGCCCAGCAAAGCCATCTTTGTCCTCTGTGGGCACTTGGGCTCCTGGGTTGAGCTTTCAAGTGTGATCAGCGTTGCTCCTGCAGTCCAGGGAGGGTGGCTGAACTGAGAGCAGAAAGAGTTCACTTAGGAAGAGTGACATTCTGGGAAGGCTGTAGGATGTGGAACTGGAGTGGAAAAATCAGTTAACCTAGGGGTGGCTGTAGCCTTTCAAAACAGGGTCAGTATGGTGTAACCTTCTTTCCTAACTTTTCAATTCACAGCCTTAAACTCTTGTGCAGTTTCCTTCCCAAGAAAAGCATAAGTGCTATGGAAAGAAAGGATAGGAGAATCAAAGTCATCAAAAACGTCCTTGTCAACAGTAATCTTTTAGAACTGAAAAAGGAAGGCTCTATCTGGAGGGGTTTAAATAGAAAGGAAATAAAGAATCTCACTACTATTCACAAGATTGGGTGAGAAATTGATTACTGCAACATTTTTCTTCTTGAAAATGTCCTCTTATTTTAAGACGATCCCAAACAGCTCTTGTGTTTCCCAGTAAGGGTTTCAGATGTCTCCCCATAGGCCTAAAGGATGGATGGGACCTGCAAGATGCTTTACCTTTCTGAAATCACTTACTTGGCTTGAATTCCATCTTCTCCACTTCCTGGCTCTGTGCCCATTGGGAGAGGTTACCAATTCTCCTTGGGCCTCAGTATCCCAATCTAGGGGGGGTTTATTATTATTATTATTATTATTTGAGTTGGAGTCTCACTCTGTCACCCAGACTGGAGTGCAGTGGCCGCTCCCGGCCACCGCAGCCTCCACCTGCTGGGCTCTGGTGATCCTTCCGCCTCAGTCTTCCAAGTAGCTGAACTACAGGCGCGCGCTACCATGCCTGGCTAATTTTTGATTTATTGTCGAGATGAGGACTGGCCAAACTGTCTCGAACCCGCGGGCTCAGGCAATCCACTCACCATAGCCTCCCAAAGCACGGGATTACAGGCTGAGCCACCGAGCCCGGTTTAGGCGGGATTATTATTATATTATTATTATTATTATTATTATTATTTTGAGTTGGAGTCTCACTCTGTCACCCAGACTGGTGTGCAGTGGCCGCTTCCGGCCACCACAGCCTCGACCCGCTGGGCTCCGGCGATCCTTCCGCCTCAGCTTTCCGAGTAGCTGGAACTACAGGCGCGTGCTACCACGCCCGGCTAGTTTTTGATTTATTGTAGAGATGAGGTCTCGCCAAGTTGCCCAGGTGGGTCTCGAACCCGCAGGCTCAGACAATTCACTCACCTCAGCCTCCCAAAGGCACGGGATTACAGGCTGAGCCACTGAGCCCGGTTTAGGCGGGATTATTAATGCCTGTCTACTCATGAGAATTTGGAGTGATTCCAACTGGATAAAAGGAAGCAAAATCACTGAGATCTCACATTTAGTGAGTTACTAAGTGTCCATTTCTTTCCCCTCTCTTTCTTAATAAATACTTAAAAAGCAATCACTAAAACAGTATTTTGATTTGAGGGTTGCATGGTTAAGTCTTTGAAGCTTCCCAAATTTCAGGGTGTTTTCAAGGCAAAGGGTAGAAGTTTCAGAATAATAATATTTTTTTCTTTTTTATTCAGAGTCTCCCTCTGTCGTCCAGGCTGGAATGCAGTGGCACACTCCCGGCCACCGCAGCCCAGACCTGCTGGGCTCAGGCCATCCTTCCGCCTCAGCCTTCCAAGTAGCTGGAATTACAGGCGCGCGCTACCACACCCAGCTAATTTTTGATTTATTGTAGAGACGAGGTCTTACCAAGTTGCCCAGGCTGGTCTAAAACCCCTGAGCTTAGGCAATCCTCTCTCCTCGACCTCCCAAAGTACTGGGATTACAGGCTTGCGTCACCGTGCCTGGCCAGAATAATAATTTATTAGACTGTAAGCCCCTTCCATTTAAGAACACCTTTTCACACATTTATAGAAAGTGATTTATTCAGTATTTATGATGTCCCAAGACTGGGTCTTAAGTGATTTTCATGTATTCTTTCACTTAATTCTCACACATTCTAAAATGATGGCTCTCTAGGCCCATTTTAGAGGGTAGAAAAAGAAGACTCAAGCCCTTAAACCTTGTACAGCCTCCTTGGAACCCGAAGCATGTAAGTACTTGATACCTAATGGATGGTTGAATGAATACATCGGTCTGTTCCCTTTGTAAATTACTTTCAATTTACACACACATTTTGCATATTGAATCTCATTTGATCCTTTCATCGGAGAAGCAAGTCATTCTTTCCTTCTTCTCTTTGAAATTGGGAGAGACCTTATTGCCTTCAGTTAGGTAGAAGGTTGCGCTTTCAAATAGTGATAGTCTTGAAGAGACGGCAAAGTGTTTTCCGGTTCAGCCACCCTGATTGGCAAAGCCTTCCAAAGGCGGGGGGGAGAGCCTGGCGGGAGCAGACCCAATTCCAAATAGCCCAAACCTGCTGCTTACTATGCCACGATACTGGCTAAGAGTAAAAGGCCAAATGACAAGACAAAAGATGAAAGTCCGTTTTGATGTTAACGCCCACTTTGGTGTCCTCTTGGTCATGTCACAGATCATCTTTATTAACTTAACGTGAGTACCTTAATACCGGATGCTTATTATAAATTGACGAACCATCCTGAATGCAAACGATAGAAATTAAACAAATTAAAAGTGTTTCGCTCAAAGGGTTTTTTCTTCTTCTCTTCTTCTTCTCCTCCTTCCTCTCCTTCTGTGTCTCTTCCTGAACACAGGCAGCCAGAGATTCAGGCCCCCAGATTTTTCTCTGCAGAGTGTACTTTACCTTTTGGACGGGACTTTAAAGACTTTAAACAGCTTGAGACTTATAGTTTGCCACAGGAGCATGTAGCAAATTCCTGTTTCTACTTTTTGAACCAGGAGCTGGAGTATAAGAGCCCCGCGCAGGAAGTCGCAGGTGGTGGGAAAGGGGAAACAAGGTCATTTTCAACCATGTACATTGAGGTTGTATCTTTAAAGTCAATTCTAAATTTAATTGAAAGCCGAGGGCAGAGAAGCCAAGATCGGAGCAATGTGGTGATTTATTCTGAAGCCTGTAAGAAGTCATGCAGCTGAATGTGGGATGAGCTGGGGCTTTAATAAAAATGGCACCGGGAAGCCAGCGGGAAGAGGCACAAGAATGGAACTGGGTTAGATGAAGGATCTCCAGGCCTGAAAGGGAGTGGGGGTCTGAGAGAGCAGTGTTTGCCCAAACTCTGCTGTTTTTACCATGATGGATGCACATAAGTAATCCACATCAAAGGGGAAAACCAGGATCAGACAGAAGCTACCAAGACTCTGTAGACAGTGAATTTTGCATGAAATCATTAAGGTGTCCAAATTGCAGGAAGGCTGTGGCATGAACAGCAATGAAAAGTCATCGAATATTATTTCTAGCTGAAATTTAGCTGAAGAAAAATGACATGTTCCTTTATTAAAGCACTACAGGACTTGACAGCAAAGCTCCCACACATTTCTATGGGTGTTATTCTCCACTAAATTATATTGGACCATTGCTACAGAAAATCCGTAGCATGTTCTCAGAATCAAATCTTCTCTGTTGACAAATGGATTAGGAACAATCTTACAAGTTAAAAAAGGTCATCTTAAAAAAAAAGAAAAAGAAAAGAAAAGGAAGCAGTAAATGTTATATAAGAAAGAGAACTGGACTAAAATGTGTACGTCCTGGGTTCTAGGCTTCCTGACCTAAGTGACTGGTTGTCCTTTCAGTGGTAGGGACTACATGACTCATCCCCGTGACTCTAATTCTTATAGGCTCATTCCTTTAGATCAGCTCCGGATGATATTCAATACAACTATTATTATATATTCTAATCTTATTACAAACATATTTTACATTCATTGTAGAAAACTCAGAAAATGCAAAGAAGAATCAAAAAGAACGTAAGTATCACTTATAAATCTCACCACACAGAGATAACAACAGTTAACATTTTGGTCACTGTCACTTTTATTAAGATAACCTTCAAAGGACCAGGTAAGTTTTGCCTCAGGGAACCAGGCACAGTTTCCTGCAGAAAAATGATTGTCACATTCAGAATTTGGATGTGGTCATGGTGGCTCTAAGAAAATCTTTACAGCATGAGCAGTAACTTGGAGTAAATCTTTCCCTTGTTGCTCTCTCCTCTTCTTATTTGTCTGGTTCATGACAGTCAACATCTGTGCTGTCTCAGTGTTTCATGGTCTCACTCATCTATGGAAGCTAAAAAAAAAAAAGAAAGAAAGAAAAAAGAAAAGACAGAAAGCCTGGCATGGTGGCTCAAACCTATAATCCCAGCACTTTGGTTGGGAGGCAGAGGTGAGAGGACTGCCTGAGCCCAGGGATTGGAGACCAGCCTGGGCAACTTGGCGAGACCTTGTCTCTACATAAATCAGAAAATTAGCCAGGCATGGTGGCACATGCCTGTGGTCCCAGCTACTTGGAAGGCTGAGGCAGAAGGATTGCCTGAGCCCAGCAGGTGGAAGCTGCAGTGGCCGAGAGTGCCACTGCACTCCAGCCTGGGCAACAGTGAGACTTTGACGCAAAAAAACAAAACAAAAACAAAACAAAAAAGGGAACTCTTGGAGATGGAGATACCAAGAAGGGTAGTGGGGAAAGGGAAGATAAAGATGGGCTGGTTAATGTAAAATACAGTTAGAAGAAATTAGACTCAGTATTTGGTGGCACAATAGGATGACTACAGTTAACGATAATTTACTGTATATTTAATTAAATTAAATTAATTTATTTATTTGGGTTTTTTTTTTTTGAGTCGGAGTCTCACTCTGTCACCCAGACTGGAGTGCAATGGCCGCTCCCAGCCACCGCAGCCTCGACCTGCTGGGCTCCGGCGATCCTTCCGCCTCAGTCTTCCAAGTAGCTGGAACTACAGGCGCACACTACCACACCCAGCTAATTTTGGATTGATTGTAGAGACAAGGTCTCGCCAAGTTGCCCGGGCGGGTCTCGAACCTGTGGGCTCAGGCAATTCACTCAACCTCTGCCTCCCAAAGTGCTGGGATTACAGGCTGAGCCCCCGAGCCCGGCCATTTTATTTTATTTTATTTTGTTTTATTTTATTTTATTTTATGAGTTGGAGACTCATTCTTGTTGCCCAGGTCAGAGTACAGTGGCACACTCATGGCCACTGCAGCCTCAACCTGCTGGGCTCAGGCAATTCTTCTGCCTCAGCCTTCCAAGTAGCTGGGACCACAGGCATGTGCCACCTTGCCTGGCTAATTTTTTGACTTATTGTAGAGACAAGGTCTTGCCAAGTTGCCCTGGCTGGTCTCCAATCCCTGGGCTCAGGCAATCCTCTCGCCTTGGCCTCCCAAATTGTTGGGATTATAGGCGTGTATATTTTAAAATAGCCAAAAGAGTAGAATGGAATGTTCCTAACACAAAGAAACGATAGGTGCTTTAGATGATGGATGCCTCAACTACCCTGACTTGATTAATACACATTGCATACCTGTATCAAAATATCACATGTACCCTGTAAATATATGCAACTATTATGTACTCATAATAATGAACATTTTAAAAATCAGAAAATAAATAAAAGGTTATTTTTGGATGCAGTAATATGATTTGTAGGATTTGCTTCAAAATAATCTAGCTGGAAGAGAAAAGAAAGTGGTACAAGATTTGCCACATGCTGATAACAGCTGAAACTGGTTGATGGGTACCAAAAAAAGCCAAAAAAGATCTGTTTTTACTCAGAGGAAACCATATATGTACAAAGATCTGTTTGGGTTCTGTGAATCAAGTGCCTGTACCACCAACTTTGGATCAGCACCAAGTTTATTTTTTTTAATTTTTAAATTCTTTTTATTTTTTGAGTTGGAGTCTCACTCTGTCGCCCTGGCTGGCGTGCAGTGGCACACTCACAGCCACCCCAGTTTCAACCTGCTGGGCTCAGGCAATCCTTCTAAGTAACTGAAACTGCAGGCACGTGCTACCATGTCCAGCTTATTTTTTTATTTATTGTAGAGATGAGGTCTCACCAAGTTGCCCAGGCTGGTCTGGAGCCTCTGAACTCAGGCAATCCTCTCATCTTGGCCTCCCAAAGTGCTGGGATTATAGGCTGAGCCACTGCACCTAGCCGATCAGCACCAAGTTTAAAATAATTTCCTGGGGAAGTATAAATACTGTGTGTGTGTGTGTGTGTGTGTGTGTGTGTGTGTGTGTGTGTGTGTGTTTATCTGTGCTTCTTCGTGTTCTTTGTGGTAGATGGATAAAGAACTAGATGGGAATAAAATAAACAAAAAATGATTGATAAGTTGGGGTACTGAAACTATACATTAAATTTTTTCTAATTATTTATTTCTATTATGATATTTGTGCAATAAGTGAACACAGGAAAGAAAAAAGGTGTCAGTGGAGAAGGGTAGATGAGAAAGAGGAAGCAACATAGCCCAGCTCTTTAGAGACAAGTAATTCTGCATATAGCAGACTGGAATTCAAATTACAATAAAAATGCTTTTGCAAATGGGTGTGGTAGCTCATGCCTGTAATTCCAGCACTTTGAGAGGCCTGGGCACCAGGATCACTTGAGACTGGGTGTTCAAGACCAGACTGGACAACAAGCGAGAACTTGTCTATAAAAAAAGCATAAAAAATTAACTGGGCATGGTGGTGCACACCTGTAGCCCCAGCACTTTGGGAGGCTGAGGCAGAAGGATTGCTTGAGTCCAGGAATTTGAGGTTTACAGTAAGCTATGATCGCACCACTGCACTCCAGCATGGGTGAGAGAGCAAGACTCTCTCCAAAAACAAGCAAACAAAATATGTCTTATAGAGAAAATAAATAAATAAATATATCAATGGCTCAATAGATAGATAGATAAATAAATGCAAACAAAACAAAATGCTTTTGCAGGTTAGTTTTCCTAGATCCTGAAGTAAAAGACCTGTTTCCAGTGCTATTGTTATCTGCTGTGTAGTCTCCTCATCCATAAACGGGAACTTAACACTGCTCTTACCTACTTTATTTTACAAAGATTTAAGAGGAAAATTTAAGTGAGGCAATTATGTGAAGACAAATACTATTTTAGGATTCTAAAACTGTGTTTTACAATTATCTTGATAATCAGAATTACCTTGACTAGTCAAGGAATTTCCAAAGGTTCTGAAGGATCTCCCTTACGAATTCTCTTATAGCTGATGGTGTCTTATTTGCTTCTTTCAGGGAGCTGGGGTGGAGCCATGGAAATTCAGGCATTGCCTTTGGAGTCCGGTATTATGTGTGTTGGGGAGGCCTTGAGCAAGTGTCTTAGCTTTGCTGAGCCTCAATTTTCTGTTCTGTAAAATGGGGATAAATGAAACCTACCTTTTAGGGCTGCTAAAAAATTAAGAATAATGTGTATCAAGCATCAAGCACAGAGGTGGACACACAATAAGCACTCAATCTGTGTCCACTATTGTCATAACAGGATTGGTTTTAAAAACCTACTCTTTATCTTCTTTCTCAGCTCTCTAGTGCATGTCGTAAAAAAAAAAAAAATACAAGGACATGTTGTCACACTGTTCTTCCAGTCCCTGGGAAAATTTTCAAAGTCAGTACTTGAGGGTCAAGGCCAATACCATAGACGTCTAAGGGATTCTGTGTGCTGATGACTCTGTTCTGAGCAGCCACTTAACAAACACAGTCAAAATGAAATTTAGTTTCACCAGCAAAGTGGAACTCTGCCATAAACTCTCAGGCTGCAGAAAATCAAGGCCATGCACCAACCCATGAAAGATGGAACATACACAAAGTCAAAAGATTTTTCTCCACATATTACTTTTCTGGTTGGTTATCCAGAAACATGTCTAAGGCACCCGCTACGCACTAACCAGAGCTGGGCCAGCTCTGGGGACATGAAACGGAGAAGCAGTGCCCACCGCAGTTATTTTCAGGGATTTTGAAGTTGAGGGACACAGGTTTGAATTTAGCTCCCGCTAACTCACTGAGTGACCTTGTGCAAGAGAATCCATTTCTCTGAAAATCAGTTTTCACACTTGTGCATTGCATAAAAACAAAGTGCTCCATAGACAGAATGATTCATTGAGAAAATAAATTCAAGGGACTGGGTCTGGCACATAATAGTAGTCCAACAATGATCATTGTGGTTGTTACTGGTAATGAGGCAATGAGGCCTTCATCTTTGAAGAATGCTCAGTGTAACCGCAGAAGAAAACGTAGAGAAATAAAGAGCCGGGTTCGGTGGCTCAGCCTGTAATCCCGTGCCTTTGGGAGGCTGAGGTGAGTGGATTGCCAGAGCCCGCGGGTTCGAGACCCGCCTGGGCAGGCGAGACCTCATCTCTACAATAAATCAAAAAATCAGCCGGGCGTGGTAGCGCATGCCTATAATTCTGGCTACTTGGAAGGCTGAGGTGGAAGGATCACCGGAGCCCAGCAGGTGGAGGCTGCGGTGGCCGGGAGCGGCCACTGCACTCCCGTCTGGGCGACAGAGTGAGACTCCGACTCAAAAAAAAAAAAGAAAGAAAGAAAGTAGGTACTCACACGCTTTTACTTCTCCAAAGGCAGAAACAATAAGACCTATGTGACGAGAATAAGGTCAGGGAAGTCTTCCGAGAGCAGTGTTTGAGCCTGGCCTTGAAAGATGGGTGGCAGTTCTCCAAGAGGGAAGGGAGAGAGAGTGGTTCCGGCAGAGAAGGAAGCATGAGGCAGGCATACAGGTATGCAGGTATGAGACTTGGGTGGGGACGTGCCCCGTGTCTTGAGCATAGCACTGTCACCTGGTAGAGTGGTAGGATATGGATGGAAAGGCATGATGCTCCTGACTGTAGATGGTTTGATACTCCCAGCTGCCACTGGTCTTGGTTCTTGAGCAAGAGACACAGTGCAATGGTGCTGTCCACCCGCCATTGCCCCCCTCAGAGTCACTGTCCATTCACCTCCTCCCACTCATGACCCAGGGGCCAACCTGTTGTAGACAACATCAATGGGTTTCTTTGTCCTCTGGTTTCCAGCAGGGTTTGGCCAATGGGGACACAGGGAAGAAATCAAACGGAGGGAAGCTGAGATAGGGCTATTTATTCCCTTGACAGTAGATTACGGCATCAGCCCTTCCCACATAGCTCTGACTCCCCGGGACTGGAAACCTTCCCACTCCTTGAGGCTTCCAACCAGAGGGCTTGTCAATGTGCCTTGCGGATATTAGCACTAAGGGATGGAGCCATCTTCTTGAAGTTTACCCATAGTCCTTTTATGATCTTTCCCCGAATTTCCCACTTTGAGGTACCAAATGCTCCCTGCCAGGCCCCTGACTGATAAATAACTTCAATAAATAACAAGCTGAATGTGACTGTGGGGAGGGCTGGGGCAGAGACTGTGGTACTAATGCCGTAGGCATGTAGTTCCAGGGTATACGATTTCTGTAAAAAATGATGGTCTGTCAGGGTGCAATGGCTCAAGCCTGCAATCCCAGCATTTTGGGAAGCCGAGGTGGGGAGACTGCCCGAGCCCAGGGGTTCGAGACCAACCTGGGCAACTTGGTGAGACCTCGTCTCTACAATAAATCACAAAAATTAGCCGGGCATGGTAACTCGTGGTAGTGCGTGCCTGTCGTTCCAGCTACTTGGAAGACTGAGGCGGAAGGATCGCCGGAGCCCAGCAGGTCAACGCTGCAGTGGTCGAGAGCGTGTCACTGTACTTTAGCCTGGGTGACAGAGTGAGACTCTGGCTCAAAAATCAAAACCAAAACCAAAAACAAACAATGGTCTGTTCATTCCTCTGTAGCCACTAGCGTAAAGCCAGCTGGAAACCTGGCATAGCTTCTTGGAGAGTGTCCTCCGCATAGTCTCTGAATGCGTCGCTCATGAAATGATTGAAGAGTGACACCGTGAGATGCTGTTGCTTCTCCATGGGCAGACTGGCCTCAAGGGGAAGGCCTTGGGATAAACCGTCTCGTGTCAAGATGGTTCTTCTTCTTATGGTCGCTGCAGGGGATAGACAAGAGTCAGACATGGCCATGGTGACAGATGTGGCATGCTTCTGAAGAAAAGCCTCCTTTGCCATGTTTTTCCCTCCCAGGAACCAACAGAATGTCTGTTCTCCAGCTCCACTTTTCACCTTACCCCAGGTGTGTAGGAACTCACTCCTCTCGCTCCTGTCACTCCTGTTCATCCCGGGCTCTGGAAAGGGTGGGATTCACTCTTTATGGCTCTCTCCAGGGGGGTTGAATTTTGAACCCTAGCTTTAATTATGTAATAAAAACATATGTTTTCTCTCTCTCTCTCTTTTTTTTTTTTTTGAGTCAGAGTCTCACTGCATTGCCCAGGCTGGAGTGCAGTGGCACGCTCACAGCCACCGCAACCTTGACCTGCTGAACTCAGGTGATCCTTCCGCCTCAGCCTTCCAAGTAGCTGGAACTACAGGTGTGCACCACCACGTCTGGCTAATTTTTCGATTTATTGTAGAGATGACATCTCGCCAAGTTGCGTAGGCTTGTCTTGAACCTGTGGGCTCTGGCAATCCTCTCACCTTGGCCTCCCAAAGTGCTGGGATTATAGGCATGAGCCACCACTCCCAGCCTAAAATTTTTATATTACAAACGGTGCTGCAGTACATATCCTGGGACAGTCTTCCTAGTGCCTATGCATTTTTTCTGAGATCAATACTAGAAAGGAGAAGTGATGGGTCATGTGGTGCGTGCATTTAAGATTATACCAACTTCTGCCAAATTGCCTCCTAAGTGACTATACGGGTATATGGACCCATCACTGTCTCATCAACGTCTCTTTTTCTTCTATTAAAGAGATAAATTATGTCCAATCTTTCATCACTTCTTAACAGCAAGTTTTACGAGAACTCATATTTACATCCTGCCTCTCTCAATCTGTTCTTTACTATTTTAATTAAGAAAATTAACACTCACCCAGAAACTCATACAAAAAATCTAGGAGGTTTCTAAGACTTCTCTTATGTCTCAGCCCTAGCCTCATTGATCACGAACTTAAGCAATTCTCAAGATTTGAGCCACCGCCCCCAGTGGGAAATTATTTTCAACCAATACCATTGGTGATTTTTATTATTTTATTTTAGTTATTTTAAAAGAGAGGGTCTCAGCCAGGCACGGTGGCTCATGCCTGCAATCCTAGCACTTTGAGAGGCCAAAGTGGGAGGATCACTTAAGCCCAAGAGTTTGAGACTAGCCAAGGCAAAACAGCAAGACCTCATCTTGAAAATAAAAAAAAACAACAAATAAAAAGAGGGTCTCTAACTCAGCCAAATGTCAGTCTAATACCTGTAGACTCCTGCAAATACACCATCAGTACTTCATTTGATTTGTTTTTTAAATCTCAGATAATGCGGCCGGGCTTGGTGGCTCAGCCTGTAATCCCAGCACTTTGGGAGGCCGAGGTGAGTGGATTACCTGAGCCCGCAGGTTCGAGACCCGCCTGGGCAACTTGGTGAGACCTCATTTCTACAATAAATCAAAAAAATTAGCCGGGTGTGGTAGTGTGCGCCTGTAGTTCCAGCTACTCGGAAGGCCGAGCCGGAAGGATCGCCGGAACCCAGCAGGTCGAGGCTGCGGTGGCCAGGAGCGGCCACTGCACTCCAGTCTGGGCGACAGAGTGAGACTCCAACTCAAAAAAAAAAAAAAAAAAAATCTCAGATAATGTGTAAATTCCTCATGAGACTCCCTGTTCTTCTCTCCCCCTAAAATTAATACATTAATTACCTATAATGAAATCAACTCACTGATCATAGCTCTTCGGTGTCTATCAATTGCCATCAGGATCAGCCTTAGACTTAAGTATTTGTAAGGAATGTAAACTCAATCACCTTTTGCCTAACTCTTACCAAAGCATGATAGAAATGTTATTATTGGTAGCGCATGCCTGTAGTTCCAGCTACTTGGAAGGCTGAGGAAGAAGGATCGCCTGAGCCCAGCAGGTCGAGGCTGCAGTGGTCGTGAGCGCACAACTGCACTGTAGCCTGGGTAACAGAGTGAGACTCTGACTCAAAAAAAAAAAAAGAAAAGAAATGCTATTACTGAAGAACTGTTTGAAGGACATGCAGGTGACCCATTCTTCTAGCTAGTCTAGAGTTTACTTATTGAAAAATCATAGCTGGGCTTGGTGGCTCAGCCTGTAATCCCACGCTTTGGGAGACTGAGGTGAGTGGATTGCCTGACCCTGCCGGTTCGAGACCTGCCTGGCCAACTTGGCGAGACCTCATCTCTACAATAAATCAAAAAATCAGCTGGGCATGATAGCGCATGCCTGTAATTCCGGCTACTCAGAAGGCTGAGGCGGAAGGATCACCGGAGCCCAGCAGGTCGAGGCTGCAGTGGCCAGGAGCGGCCAGTGTACTCCAGTCTGGGCGACAGAGTGAAACTCCAACTCAAAAAAAAAAAAGAAAAGAAAAATCATAAGCAATACTTGATCAATGTTACTGTAGTTCTCTGCAGAATTTTTTTTTTTTTAATCAGAGTCTCACTCTGTCGCCAAGACTAGAGTGCAATGGCACATTCATGGCTCACCCTGGCCTCCTTGGGCTTGGGTGATCCTTCTATTCCAGCCTCCTGAGCACCTGGGATTATGGGTGAGCTCCACCAAACCCAGCTAATTTTTTTTTAAATCTTTTGTAGAGGTCTCACTACGTTGCTTGGGTTGGTCTCAAACTCCTGAGCTCAAGGTATCCTCCCAATGTGCTAGGATTACAGGTGTGATTCACTGTGCCTGGCTGTAGAATTGCTTTCTGTGACTTATTATTTGTTTTGTGTGTCGTGTCTAAGTCTTTCTTTTGAGAAACACTGTAAAAAATTGTCTCTAGATTTCTAATATGTGAGTATAGTGCTTTATTTACATGAATATTGTCATATAGCTGCATCTACACACACACATTCAGCAAATGGAAACTACAGGGGAAAATCCAAGCTCCATCATCTATCCAACATGTCTTTAAGGGTTATTTTTACCTAGTCTGCATTATGTAACCCCAGACCTACATATTTTTCCTGCATGAACTAAGTTTTTAATGCCTCTGTGCTGTATCCTCTGCCTAGATTCCTTCCCCCACCCAACTCTTGCAAGCTGAGAAACTCTATCTCAGCCAAGACCATCTCAAAATCATTGAGTTGCTCCTTCCTCTGTGTTCCCATAGCACATTACATACAAATCATTGCAGTTATTTGTTTTTATGTGTCTACCCTCTCCTCTAGTTTTATGTTTCTCTAAGGCAGGGTACATGTCATGTTCTCCTTTATTATTATTATTATCATCATTATTATTTTGAGTTGAGTCCTCACTCTGTCACCCAGGCTTGAGTGCAGTGGCATGATCACGGCTCATGGCAGCCTCTATCTCCTGGACTCAGGTGTTCCTTCCACCACAGCATCCTGAGTAGCTGGGACTACAGGCTTGTGCCACCACGCTCAACCAATTTTTACATTTTTTTGTAGAGACACTGTTTCGCCATGCTGCCCAGGCTGATCTAGTACTCCTGGGCTCAAACTATCTACCCACCTCAGCCTCCCAAAATGCTGAGATTACAGGTGATAGCCACCATGCCTGGACTATTTTTATTATTATTTTAAAGATAAGGTCTCACTCTGTTGCCCAGGCTTTAGGAAGGTGGTGCGATCATACTTCTGGGCTCACAAGATCTTCCCACTTCAGCCTCTGAATAACTGGGACTACAAGTGCGTGCCACCATGACTGGCTAATTTTTTATTTGTATTTTTATTATGTAGAAATGAGGGCCCAGGCTAGTCTTGATCTCCTGGCCTTGAGCAATCCTCCTGCCTCAGTTTCCCAAAGTACTGGGAATACAGGCATGAACTGCACCTGGACAAAACCAGCGGTTTTTTGTCCTCAGCTTTGTGGAGGGGATGTGGACAGAGACAGGAGAAGGAGAATGACTCTGCGGACTGGAAGGGACTTACTCTCGACTCTGAAATCGTGCACCCCAGTAGAGCTTCATTAACCTCCAAAAATTTCATTGAGGGATTCTCTAGCTTTCCAAATGATTTGTAATATGGGTCTCTCTCTCTCTCTCTCTCTCTCTCTCTCTCTCTCTCTTTTGAGTTGGAGTTTCACTCTATCATCCAGGCTGGAGTGCTGTGGCATGCTCATGGCCACCGTAGCCCCGACCTGCTGGGCTCAGGTGATCCTTCCATCTCAGCCATCCAAGTAGCTGGAACTATAGGCATACGCCATCCTGCCTGGCTAATTTTTGGATGTATTGTAGAGATGAGGTCTCGCCAAGCTGCCCAGGTGGGTCTTGAACCCGTGAGCTCAGGCAATCCTCTCACCTCGGCCTCCCAAAGTTCTGGGATTATAGGCATGAGCCAACTCCACCCGGCCTTTTCTGTGTTTTTGAGCCTGGAAGTCTATTTCTGTTGCTGATTGAGTTGGTGCCGGGTTGTATTTCTTTCATTGTATTGCAAGAAAAGATCCCTGGTAGACCTGACACCTGAGAGTCATGCTAGCACCATGCAAGGCCAAGTTACCTAGCTCGCTATGGAGGAAGGTTTCACCGAAAAGCAGTGAAAAACGGGGTCACCAACCAACACTGAGCAGTCTGGGCACAGAGACCAATGAGAACCTGCTATAACTTGTGCTCTTGAGGAGTTGTGGTTTGGTTTCAGTCAAACGTGACCACCTGTCACATTACACTAGTGTTCATGTGAATTCCACTGGTCTTGTCATTTGGTGTGCATTTAAATTTATTTTGGCTTTATTTATTAGATTTATTTAGACTTTCTCAAGTTCTATGTATAGAAGGAGTTAATACATATTTAAATAAACATTATAATAAAAGTAGTCCAAGTCAACATTGGATCCCTAAAAGATTGGTGTTTTGTTTTGCTTTTCCTTGAAAAAGAGTCTATAGCTTGTTCAAGATTGAGAACAGCTAGGCGTGGTGACTCATGCCTGCGGTCCCAGCACTCCAGAGGCCGAAGTGGGAGGGATTATTTGAACCCAGGAGTTCGAGACCATGCTAAGCAACCTAGCAAGATCTTGTCTCTACAAAAATAAAAATAAAAACAATTAGCCAGACATGGTGGCACACGCTTGTAGTCCCACTAATTGAGAGGCTGAGGCAGAAGGATTGCCTGATCCTAGGAGACTGAGGCTGAGGTGAGCCATGATCATACCACTGCACTCCAGCCTGGGCGACAGAGTGAGACTCTGACTCAAAAACAAAAAAAAGCCTGGGCAACTTGGTGAGACCTCATCTCTACAGCAAATCAAAAATTACCAGGGTATGGTGGTGCATGCCTTGTAGTTCCAGCTACCTGGAAGGCTGAGGCAGAAGGATTACCTGAACCCAGCAGGTAGAGGCCACGGTGTTCATGAGCATGCTACTGCACTCCAGCCTGGGTGACAGCGAGACTCCAACTCACAAAAAGTAAAATAAAAATAAATTAAAATTTTAAAAAATAGAGAAACATTGACTTAGGGTCTCCCTCAAATAATTGTGCTGTAGTGTCATTCGAACTCTGCCGTAACAGCAGAAAAACTTGGGCTGCCTGTCTCCTCCAATGGCCAAGTGAGAGGGTGAGACCTTGACCATTTGCAATGGAAGCTGACATTGATTGTCCAATATTGCCAGAGGGCCTTACACATTAAACTTCATTTAATCCTTGCAACCGCCATTGTCCCAGTTTAGCAGATGGAAACAAACACGCTCAGAGAAGTGAAGAAAGATCAAAGTCATATCTGGGTTAGTGTTGCGGTGGGATTCCACTCAGATACTCACAACTCTGAGAGCCAGCCCCCATGCCTTTTAAAAACTTTTAGTTATGATTATTATTTGTTTCATTCTTGTATCAAAGTAAGATAAAGAAGAAAACGGTCCCACAAGGTTTATAAGGAAAAGCAGTGAGTTGCGACCTCCCTGGCCCCCATACCTCCCTTCCCAGAGGCAATCACTGTCATGTGTCAGTCGCTACTTTTATATTTGCCGCCATGTTTCCATATGACAAGCTTCTATGGCTAACTTCTTGGTTTTTCAGGTTTAGGTACTCAAATATAGTGTGCCACTCTAGAAGAGGAGGCTTAGTTTTCTTTCTTCTTGCCTCCACTGCACCCCACTGCCCACACCTCACCCCTTGTCCTACCTTCTTCCCACAGACTTATGCCATCATTTTTGCTTGGTCAGCACTAGAGTTTCCGTTACACTGTTCTTCACCGCTGAGTCATGCGGCGAACCATGACACTGTTGTTTTTTTTTCCCTCTAGGATTATAGGCCGAGCCACTGCACCCTACCTTTTTTTTTTCTTATACAACTTTTCAGGATAATTTTTTTTCACTTACTTTATTTTCATTTTCTACATGTTTTTGTTTTGTTTCCTTCCCCCCCGCCTTTTTTTTTTTTTTTTTTTTTTTGAGTTGGAGTCTCACTCTGTCGCCCAGACTGGAGTACAGTGGCATGCTCCCAGTCACCACAGGCTTGACCCGCTGGGCTCCGGTGATCCTTCCGCCTCAGCCTTCCAAGAAGCTGGAACTACAGGTGCGAGCTACCACACCCGGCTAATTTTTTAAAAAATTTATTTATTGTAGATGAGGTCTTGCCAAGTTGCCCGGGTGGGTCTCGAACCTGCAGGTTCAGGCAATCCACTAACCTTGGCCTCCCAAAGCGCTGGGATTACAGGCTGAGCCACTGAGCTCGGCCGTTTCCTTCCCTTTCAATCATTAGTTTAATCGATTCTCTTTGGCATTTGTCTTTTCTTATGCTGTTAAGGCGCAGCACATGGTCTCCCTGTTTTTTGTTTGTTGTTTATTTTTTGTTTTTTATTTTTGAGTCAGAGTCTCACTCCATTGCCCAGGCTGGAGTGCAGTGGCATGCTCATGGCCACTTCAGCCTCGACCTGCTGGGCTCAGGTGATCCTTTTGCCTCAGCCTTCCAAGTAGCTGGAATTACAGGCACGTGCCAGCACACCTGGCTAATTTTTGGTTTATTGCAGAGATGAGGTCTTGCCAGGCTGCCCAGGCTTGTCTCGAACCTGTTGGCTCAGGGAATCCTTGTGCCTCGGCCTCCCAGTGCTGGGATTACAGGTTGAGCCAACGTGCCCGGCCAATTTCCGGTTTTATCTCCCCAAAGACTCTCTAGGGGCATTCTGATTTGTGTCACCTTGGACAAAGTGTTCTCTGAGACACCCTTCACCATCACCCTGGAATTTCCCTTCACCACTCCCTGGCTGCAATTCCGCTTCCTGTATTCATGACTTCCTCTTTCTAGTTCACTGACCACATTTTAATAGCTTTCTGAGAAAGTGAAGAGGAAAAGTAAATATTTTAAAAACTTGTAATTCTGAAAATGTCTTTTTTCTACTATCATTCATGATGAAGGTTCAGTTAGGTATAAAGGTCCATATGAACAGTCATTTTCCTGGGTCTGGTGCAGTGACTCACGCCTGTATTCTAGCACTTTGGGAGGCTGAGTCGACAGGGTTGCCTGAGCCCACAGGTTCGAGACCAGCCTGGGCAACATGGTGTGATCTTGTATCTACAATAAATCAAAAAGATAGCTGGTTGTAGTGGCACACGCATGTAGTTCCAGCTACTTGAATGGCTGAGGTGGAAGGATCACCTGAGCCCAGCAGGTCGAGGCTGTAGTAGCCATGAACATGCCACTGCACCCAGCCTGGGCGACAGAGTGAGACTCCAACTCCAAAAAAACCCCCCTCAAAAACCCCTCATTTTCCTAATTAGCCTGGCATGGTAGTGCACACCTATACTCCCAGCTACTCAGAAGGCTGAGGCAGGAGGACGTCTTGAGCCCAGGAATTCAAGGCTGCAGTGAGCCAAGATCATGCCACTGTACTCCAACCAGGCAACAGAGTGAAACTCTGACCCCCACCCCCTAATAATCATTTTCCTTTAGAATTTTGAAGACATTATCCCATTGCTTTCTTACTTCCAGTGTTGTTATTAAGAAGTCTAAAGATCTTTTGTTGTGATCTTTTTCCCTTTCTTTGGAAGCTTGTAAGATCTTTTTATCTCAGTGATATTATATTTTTCTGTGGCATGCATTAGTGTGGGCTTGTTTTTTATTCTTTTTGCTGTATACTCAGTATGTCCTTTTGAATCTGAAAACTCATGTTCTCTGTACTAGGAAAATTTTAAAAATTGTTTCTTTGTAAGTTCCTACATTCTATTTTATTATTATCATTATTGCTATTATTATTATTACTATTACTTTTTTTTGGAACGCCCTTTCTTTGGATATTATAAATATCCAGGGTTGTCTTCTAATTTTATCTTTTCTTTCTTATTTTCTAACTCTTTGTCTTTTTCTTTACTTTCACTAATAATTTTATCTTCTAACCCTTTTTCTTTTCCTTCCTTCCTTCCTTCTTTCCTTCCTCCTTTCTCTCTTTCTTTCTTTTTTTTGAGACAGGGTCTGGCTCTGTTGCCTAGGCTGGAGTGCAGTGGTGCAATCATAGCTCACTACATCCTTGAACTCCTGGGCTCAAGCAATTCTCCCACCTCAGCTTCCTGAGTAGCTGGGACTACAGGTGTGTGCCACATGCCTGGTTGATAATTTATTTATAGAGTTGGGATCTCGCTATGTAGCCCAGGCTAGTCTCAAACTCCTGAACTCAAGCAATCTGCCTGCCTTGACCTCCCAAAGTTCTGGGATTACAGGAGTGAGTCAACTTTCCCAGCCTTCTAACCTTCTAATGCATTTTTCATATTTTTAATCTCTATTAATTCTTTTTTGTTTTTAATTAAATTAAATTTATTTATTTATTTATTTTGAGTTGGAGTCTCACTCTGTTGCCCAGACTGGAGAGCAGTGGCAGCTCCCAGCCACTGCAGCCTCGACCTGCTGGGCTCCGGCAATCCTTCCGCCTCAGCCTCCCAAGTAGCTGGAACTACAGGCACGCGCTACCACGCCGGGCTCATTTTTGATTTATTGTAGAGAAGAGGTCTCGCCTGCCCAGGCGGGTCTCAAACCTGCGGGCTCAGGCAATCCACTCACCTGGGCCTCTCAAAGTGCGAGATTACAGGTTGAGCCACTGAGCCCAGTTGCCAGCTGGTTTTTTAATTGTATAATCATTTCATTCAACTTGCTTTTTTCTGTTCATTTGTTCAGTCATGATTTGTATGTTAGAGGCTTTTCTTTGCAGTCTGTCAGTCTTGGTTGTTTTCATGTCTACCTGTATCTAAGAGGGTGGGGGTGACAGATTGAGGTTCATTGTGGGGCCGTGTGGCTAGACCTTCTGTCTGGGAAACTCTAGATTTGGTATCTTGTGTTTTTTTTTTTCTCTTGTGTTATCAGAAATATGCATATCCATTTTTCAGTCAGAGGGTGGAGGTGTGGTGGGAAGAAAGTTAGTAGAGTGCATGTTAGTGTGAATATGTGCGGGTGGGTAGTCTCACCATCTTCACTCAGTCACCCTTTGACCATACAGTGAGTCCTCTACATATGAACAAGTTCCATTCCGAAAGCACGTTCCTAAGTTTAATTTGTTCATGAGTCCAACAAAGTTAGCCTAGGTACCCAGCTAACTCAGTTGAGTATACAGTACCAGCTATGTCCATGCTGCTTTTAGGCTTGCTTCTGACATCCTGGGCTTGAAATAAAGATACTGTAATACTGTGCTCTATACAGTACTGTACAGTAAAGTATACAAAAACACAACCTCTTGTAGGGGATGCACACATGTGACAATGTACACCAGACACATGAACTAACTTATATGATTGGACATGTAAACTCATGTTCACATCTTTTAAAGTTTGCAACTTGAAGTTTTGTATATAAAGAATTTACTGTACAGTACTTTGTCCTCAGCTGTGTTCGGTCTCTCCAGTGCAGAGACTCTCTACTCTCTGTTTTACTCTCTCTAGAGAATAAATCTTTAACCTTCTGCATGGATGAAGAGAGAGAGTCACCCAGCTGCACAGGGTGGGGAAAGGATTCCAGGAGAAACAAAGTAGCTTTAAACATTCATTTAAAAATAGCACCTAGTGGATTTGTTTCTTGTTAAAAGAAGAAAAAGTATAAAGTAGATCAAGGCAAAAAAAGAAGGAAATAAAAACCACTTCTCTCAATATTTCCTGAGAACTTCTGCTAACCTTTCGGTGTATTACCTTCTAATTTTTATTTTTTGAGTTGGAATCTCACTCTGTTGCCCAGATTGGAGTGCAGTGGCCGCTCCCGGCCACCGCAGCCTCCACCTGCTGGGCTCTGGCGATCCTTCCGCCTCAGCCTTCCAAGTAGCCGGAACTACAGGCGGGCGCTACCACACCCGGCTGATTTTTGATTTATTGTAGAGATGAGGTCTCGCCAAGTTGCCCAGTCGAGTCTCGAACCCGTGGGCTCAGGCAGTCCACTCGCCTCAGCTTCCCAAAGGCGTGGGATTACAGGCTGAGCCACCGAGTCCGGCTACCTTCTAATTTTTTTACCCATGTGAGACTTTGTGTGGTGTGTGTGTGTGTGTGTGTGTGTGTGTGTGCAAGCCTGTGTTTTATTTCTGCAAATTGTGGTGACAAGATTGACACTGTTTCCTAGTTGTTTTCTGAAAACCAGTATATCATAGGACATTTTTCAGAAATGACTTTTAAGTATGGTAGCTTTCAGTTGGTTAATGCCTCTTGGAATCTAATAACAAACCTGGCTGAATGACTAAGCCAGCCCCTGAATTTAGAGGTCAAATCCTGCCCCGTCCTCATGTATATATTTTGTCCTTTTAAGTTAGTTAGTAAGGAAAAAGAAATGTTCAGTAAAAAAAAAATACCCTTCAACCCACCCAAGCATTTCAGGAAATGCACTTGGTTGCATTTTTTAATCCATTTCTCTTCACTAGCAACACGAATAGTTGTGTCAGTAACTCACTGAGAGAGAGGGGAAAAAAGAGAATTAATTTTTTTTTTTTTTTTGAGTTGGAGTCTCACTCTGTCGCCCAGACTGGGGTGCAGTGGCTGCTCCCGGCCACCGCAGCCTCGGCCTGCTGGGCTCTGGCGATCCTTCTGCCTCAGCCTTCCAGTAGCTGGAACTACAGGTGCGCGCTACCATGCCTGGCTAATTTTTTTTAAAATTTATTTTAGAGATGGCTTCTAGCTGCCCAGGCGGGTCTCGAACCTGCGGGCTCAGGCAATCCACTCACCTCAGTCTCCCAAAGGCACGGGATTACAGGCTGAGCAACCAAGCCTGGCTCGAGAATTAATTTTTTATCAAAAGGTAATAGAATGAGCCCTTGCTAGCTCAATCCCATTGTTCCGTAGAATGAATTTCAGCAGGTCAGGTGAGGCTTGCGTTGACTGCAAGCCAAGTATGGTCAACAGAGACTGGGCAAGAAAGACTTGCACATTTCCTGACTCCCTTTTCCGACTTTTCTTTTTCCCTGCTTTTGCCTGTCCCCCTCCAATAGAACCCCACAAACACTCGTCTTGCTAATGTGCCAGCAGGAGAACTCACCAGAACAGACACTACAGGTTCATGCACACTTCGTGCGACTCTCACATGACGTGTGACTACCCATTTCGGGGATTTTGGCAAGTTGTGTGTTCTAACCAGGCCTGTGGGAACCTGCTCCTCCTCCTGCTTTGCTTCTGCCTTTTCCTAAAGAGTTATGCAGCCATAAAGAAGGACAAATATATGGACTTCACAGCAACTTGGATGGATTTGGAGTTGATCATACTCAGTGATCTATCACAGAAACAAAGAACAGAGTACCATATGTTCTCACTCATAAGCGGACCTTGAACAATTATAATACTATAAGAAAGCGTTTGGCAGTGATGGGAAACTGTAGGGGTGGGGGGTGGGATTGGCAGTTGAGGGAAACTGCCAGGGGAGGGAGGGGCACACCTCATCAACAAGGGTATCTGCATAATCAATGTTTGTATACCTAACCCTGAATTGCACCCCACATCTCTATTTTTAAAAAGAGTTATTGAGCTGGGCTCGGTTGGCTCAGCCTGTAATCCCGCGCCTTTGGGAGGCTGAGGTGAGTGGATTGCCTGAGCCTGCGGGTTCGACACCCGCCTGGGCAGCGAGACCTCATCTCTACAATAAATCAAAAAATTAGCTGGGCGTGGTAGCACATGCCTGTAATTCCGGCTACTCGGAAGGCTGAGGCGGAAGGATCGCTGGAGCCCAGCAGGCGAGGCTGCGGTGGTCAGAAGCGGCCACTGCACTCCAGTCTGGGTGACAGAGTGAGACTCCGACTCAAAAAAAAAAAAAAAGAGTTATTTATTCTTTAAGCAATTGTGTACTGTCTTCTCTATAGATAATTGAATTTGTCAGGTATGCCTCATTGAGGATGAGATTTATCGTGAAGAGGGGGTGGTTGCTTTTGCTAAGAGTCCCTCAAGCACACTGTTCAAAATGCAATTTGCTCATGGCTGTGATGGCGGTTAGCATGGTGTCACATATGGTATGAAAACCACAGAGTGGTAGGTAGTGATTGGCAAGGGGGTTTGTCAGTCACCTCAACTTAGACAGTTCTTTGGGGCCTTCACCATTCTTTCTTTCCAGATTCTTCTTTCTTGTTTATCTTCTTTTCTGATGACCTATTCTCTGGATCTGGCAATGGGAAGTCATCAGAACTAGAGTAATTGCTGATATGACATCTAACATTGTGTGAGGTATGGCCTCACTCGGCTATGGGAATTAAAATTGGTGCAATGGAAAGACAACGATTAGAAGTCAAAAGCCCTGGGTGCAAATTCTGACTGCGGCATTTCTTTCCCTTTTCTCCTTGGGCAGGCCTCTGTGGCATGGTGAAACAAGTCCGGACTTTGTAGTCTACAGAAATTTGAAATTTGAATCCTAGTTCACACTTTCTGACTATGTGACCTTTGGGAAGTTTCCTAACTCTGTTGGAGCTCAGTTTTTTCCTGCATAAAGTGGGGCTGATCATTTGTACCTCAGTGCAGAAAGATTAAATGAAGTAACGTAATTAAAGATCCTTGTACCTTCTAGTCTCTCCCAGTTAATTGAAAATGTTTTCCATTTACCTGTGGAATATGGATAATACAATTTGCTCTACCAATTTCATAAATTTGTGATGTGCCTGTCAACTAAGAGAGTTTGTTTTGACCATGTATTGCAACCCTCTATTCATCCTCAAACACCCTGCCTGAATCACACCTCTTTACCATCCCAGGGAGTCAGCCATGACACTTCCCTCTCTTAGCCCTTCCCTCAGAGTTCTAAAATTGCCTTTCCCACATGAAGTGTTCTGATTTAAGGGTCTAATTCCAAGATTACAGGGAAGTGTGTTTCAGACGTGTTTGTTTTGTGTCTTTTTATTACTCTTGGTGCTACAATATCCTGAGATGCCTCTGTTAGCTGGGGAGTATTTTTACTGCCATTTTTATGTCTCTAAGTCATAACTCATGTGACGTTATGCTGGTTACTTAACTGTTCTGTGCCTCAGTTTCCTTATCTATAATATAGAATAATATTATTATTTTATTATTATAGCATCATATTTTTACTAATGATAACAGAAACTATTGTATAGGGCTGTATTGATAGATCATTTATTCATTCATTTGCTCATTTATCTATAGTAATTGAGCCCCTACTATGTGCCAGGCATTTTTTATTTTATTTTATTCTTATTTTTTATTTTTTAAGGTGGAGTCTCACTCTATCACCCAGGCTAGAGAGCAGTGACACGCTCACAGCCACCGCAGCCTCGACCTGCTGGGCTCAGGTGATCCTTCTGCCTCAGCCTTCCAAGTAGCTGGAACTACAAGCACACACCACCATGCCCAGCTACATTTTTAAAAATTTATTTATTTTAGAGATGAAGCCTCGCTAAGTTGCCCAGGCTGGTCTTGAACCAGTGGGCTTAGGCAATCCTCTCACCTCAGCCTCCCAAAGTGCTGGGATTATAGGTGTAAGCCACCGCACTCGACCCTGCACTTTTATTCAATGAGATAATTCCCACACAGTGCTCAACACAGTGTGCTTGATGTAATAGGAAAGTTTGCACATGAGCAAATGATTTCACAGAGAAACTGCTTCATACTATTATTAACGTAATCTTACACAGAAAACGAAAGAATTTCTTAAACTATGTGAAGAAGAGTACTTTAATATGCATGCGCACACACAAAAAGTAGTCCCAGCAACTCAGGAGGCTGAGGCAGGATCACCTGAGCTCAGGAAGTTAAGGTTGTGTGAGCTGTGATTGTGCCACTGCACTCCAGCTTGGGTGACAAAGTGAGACTCTGATTTGATGAAAAAATAAAAAATAAATAAAGTACACACGTTTTGTTTCTCCAATCTGTCCATGAGCTGTTGAAGGCTGGCTACGATCAATTTTATTAAGCTAACCATTTCCCGGGGTAGATCACAAGACCTGGGCCATGGTAGGGGCCAAATAAAATATTGAACGGATGAAAGAAGCTAAATGTGACTTTCATTTTTCAGATTAAATTTAGAAGAACCAAACTCTACATTAACCCCAAAGAAATCTGTTGGAGTGACTCACTTCTGAGACGGGGCCCAAGGAGGGCTGTCAGGACAATGAAAACCCTCCTTTGCTTTGTCCAAATCCCTTCTGGTAATGGGTGCACTCCCTCTCTCCGTCGAGAGAAGACCATAGCCTGTTCTTTTTCATCCTTCTTTTTCCTAAAGTTTGCATCACACACTGCGGGCACCAGGGCACCTTCCTTTATGACAGCTCCCACAGCATGGACAGCTACCCCGTCCCTGCCCACCCAGCCTTTTCCCCCCTTTGCTGAGTTGGATCAAGCCCCTTTCTCACACTTGCCTTTGGGCCTTCTCATTCCAGCTCAGATGATTCCAGTGCTAATTGTGGGGCAATTATCCCAGCTCTAAAGGAAAGAATAAGTCGAAGAGATCCTCAAGAAGAGCAGAGGGGCTGGCACTGCCGAAATAGGGAAAGACACGGAAAAACAGTAGCTGAAAGGCAGTGGGGAAGACAAAGCTTCCATCAGTTCACACGAAAAAGTTAAAGAAAAAAGTCTGAAACTTTTCATAAACTCAGATGTGTTTAATTATTTTACTCTGAGATTATGTCTTCTTAACAGTTTTTATGTTAGCATGTTCTTTCTTTTATGAGTTGATGGCAATAAAATAAAGAGTTGGTAAGTGGGCTTGTAATTTTATTATCATTATTTTTAATGACATTGTAGTGGTCTGGGAAATCCCAATGCCTGGCAGAGAGGTTAAGAACCCTTAATGGCTTTGGAGGCAGAGTCTCGCTTAAGCACTACTTTGTGTCCTTGGGCAAGTTCCTTAACTTTCTGGGTCTCAATTTCCTCATCTGAAAATAATAATACATGCCTCAAAGGAAATAAGGAAAACAATGAAAGACACATGGTTAGTACAAGGTCGAGAGCATAGAGCTCAATAATGTTAGCTTTTATTACTATCAATATGAAGATGAAAGGAATTTACTTGTATTTGGGTACAAGTTAAGGTGAATAGGACAATCTTCATGTGTGGGAGTGGGTTTGAAGCATTGGCAGTCTGGCAAATATTTGGGAGGGCTGGGCTGAAATTTTTCTAGTATGAGTGGCAGAGTAATGAACTTGGTGGCAGATCCACATTTAAATCCCAGTTTTGTAGCCTACTAGCAGAGTGACCTTGGGCAGTTGACCTTAGAGTCTTATGGTCCCCTCATCTGAAAGACGGGAATATACAGGGTCTTTGAGGGGTGCTGTGTTAAATCCTGTGTAATGGCAGAGACCCAGCACAGGGTTCAGTTGTTGGCATAGTTAATCCTCACAACAACACTTTGGGCAGGTACTATTATTATCCCCAATTTAAATATAGGAAAACCAAGGACAAGAAGGTCAAAGAACTCACCCAAGGTCACACAGGTGGCAGAGACCACACTTCAACCCAGGCTGTCTTCAAATGTGTTCTTCACCTCTAAGCAACACTGCCTCCTAGAAAAAGACCCTCTTGTGGAGGTGTTCTGAGAGTCCTCATAAATGGATTCACTCTGGGAGGAGAGGCCAGGTACAAAGGGAGAGACATCGATTTGGAGAGGGAAACGTTTTCACTAGTGTTTCTTTTCTTTCTTTCTTTCTTTCTTTTTTTTTTTGAGTCAGAGTCTCACTCCATTGCCCAGAATGGAGTACAGTGTCACGCTCACAGACACCTCAATGTTGATCTGCTGGGCTCCAGCGATTCTTCTGCCTCAGCCTTCTAAGTAGCCAGAACTAGAGGCACACGCTACCACACTTGGCTAATTTTTAAAAATTTATTGCAGAGATGAGGGCTCGTCAAGTTGCCTGGGCTGGTTTCGAACCTGCGGGCTCAGGCAATCCACTCGCCTCGGCCTCCCAAAGTGCTGGGATTATAGGCTGAGCCACCAAGCCCAGTCATGTCTGTTTTCTTAATCAATCTTTCTTCCTTTGTTTTCTTTCTCTCCTTTCTTCCTTCCTTCCTCCCTCCCTCTCTCCCTGCTACCTTCCTTCCTTTGTTTCCTCCTTCATCTTTTGTTTTCTTTGTCAGGGTTTCACTCTATTGTCCAGGCTGGAGTGCGGTGGCACAATCACAACTCACCTCAGCTTCGACATCCCAGACTCAGGCGATCCTTCTGTTTTATTCAGCCTTCTGAGGATTTGGGACTACAGGCGTGCCACTGTGCGTGGCTAACTTTTCCTTATTTTTTATTATTTTTAGTAGAGATTAGGTCTTACTAGGTTGCCCAGGTTGGTCTCAAACTCCTGAGCTCAAGAAATCCTGGCTCAGCCTCCCAAAGTGCTGGGATTACAAGTGTGAGCCACCCCATGCAGCCCTTAATTTATATTTCTAAGGGACTAAAATTTGAATTTGTTGAATTTTTATATATACACATAGCAGACATTTAATAAACATGTGTTTGCTGAGTTAATCTCCAGTTTGGGATGAAAACACATTCCAAAAGTGCCTGCACTAAAACACCATCCCAGCCCTCCAGTGATGGGTAGCCTATTAGGGGAGACAGACACACATCACGTGGAAGAGAGATGTCCGAAGGAGATGTGCTTGAGTGCCCAGAACTGAGTCCTGACAGCTGAGCAGGAGTTAGCTGAGTGAAGATTAGACGAAGAGCCCTCTAGGCCCAAAGTGGCAGACTGGCAGCTTGCCATTGGTCAGCAGATGGGTTTTGATTACTCACAATTTAATTACTTCCCGATATTTAGAAACCGGGAGATTTCACATAAATATAACAATTCCTGTCTTGTTTTGAAAAAAATGGGAAAATCTGGAGGCCATGGCCTACATTCCTGCCTGGCCATAGTCGCTGGACCTGGGTACAGGCTGTCCTCTTTGAATGGGAAGGTTACTAGTGTCACACCAGAAAACTAAATTTTCCACCCCTGCCCGGTAGCAGGGACTGAATGACAAACAACATGATGTTTGTGCCGATAGCTGTGTGGAGTTGCTCAGATGTTAAGTTTCTGGCATCTAGCATCTGAAGAATGGCAAATACAGTGATTAACAATCATTATGGATTTATAGATGGCCAATTGATTGTATTAAATGACAACAGAGTAATTATAAGGAACGGCAGTAGGAAGAACGCTTTCCTTTTTTTTTTTTTTTAATTTTTTTCAATTCAGAGGAGGGATAGTTTCTTTTATCATAATTTATCTATGGCCTAAATGTGAAATTTGCATGCTTTAAAGCAATGAATCTGAAACTTTGCTGATTTTTTTTTTTCTGTAGAGATGTGGGTTTTACTTTGTTGCCCATGCTTGTCTTGAACTCCTGGGCTCAAGCAATTCTCCTGCCTTGGTCTCTCCATGCGCTGGGATTACAAGGATAAGCGATCATGGCTGAACTTTGCTGGTCTTTTAAAATATTAAGATGTAATCCCAGAACTTTGGGAAGCTGAGGTGGGAGGATTGCCTGGGCGCAGAAGTTGGAGATCAGCTTGGGCAACATCACAAGATCTTGTCTCTACAAAAAAGCAAAAAGAGAAAATTAGCTGGGTGTGGTGGTACACGTCTGTAGTCCCTGTTATTTGGGAGGCTGAGGCAGAAGGATCTCCTGAGCCCAGAAGGTCAAGCCTCCAGTGAGCCATGATCGTGCCATTGCACTCCAGTCTGGGCAACAGAGTGAGACCCTGATTCAAAATAAAAATGAAAAAATAAAAACCCATTTCAGTTGGTTCTCTGCTCTAATCCTGGCACCTCACACAATGTCAGATCATAACAAACATTTAATTAATAATATTTCTCTGCTCCTCAAAAATAAAATAAAATAGGCCTGGCTCAGTAGGTCAGCCTGTCATCCCAGCCCTTTGGGAGGCCAAGGTGATTGGATTGCCTGAGTCCGCGGGTTCAAGACTACGCCGGGCAACTTGGAGAGACCTCATCTCTACAATAAATAAAAAATTAGCTGGGCGTGGTAGCGCGCCTGTAGTTCCAGCTCCTTGGAAGGCTGAGGCGGAAGGATTGCCGGAGCCCAGCAGGTTGAGGCTGCAGTGGCAGTGAGTGTGCCGCTGCAATCCAGCCTGGGTGACAGAATGAGACTCCAACTAAAAAAAAAAAAAAATTCTACTGGAGACTCTAATGAGCAGTTAATTTCTGAGAACCAGAAGTCTAAAATGTGTGCCTTTCTCTCTCAGTCTCTGAAGCACTGGCTTGTCTCCAGTGACTTGGGAGTCCATGGATGTGCTGTCACAGTGTCTTTTTTCTAGAGCACAGAAAAGAAGTTCTAGCTTGAAGTTCATGTGTGTTTGTCCCTCTGGTTCAGAGAAAAGCTCAATTCTTTTTTTTTTTTAATTTATTTACTATATAGAAGGTAGACGTATTAATCCTCTTTTTTTTTTTTTTTTTGGAGTTGAAGTCTCACTCTTTCACCCAAGCTGGAGTGCAGTGGTACGCTCATGGCCACCACAGCCTCGACCTACTGGGCTCAGGTGATCCTTCCACCTCAGGCTTCCAAGTAGCTGGAACTACAGGTGCATGCTACCATCCCAGCTAATTTTTTTTTTTTTTTTTTTGAGTTGGAGTCACTCTGTCGCCCAGACTGGAGTGCAGTGGCCGCTCCTGGCCACTGCAGCCTCGACCTGCTGGGCTCCGGCGATCCTTCCGCCTCAGCCTTCTGAGTAGCCGGGATTACAGGCGTGCGCTACCACGCCCAACTGATTTTTTTTTTTTGATTTATTGTAGAGATGAGGTCTCGCTGCCCAGGTGGGTCTCGAACCTGCGGGCTCAGGCAATTCACTCACCTCAGCCTCCCAAAATGCTGGGATTACAGGTTGAGCCACCGAGCCCGGCCCAGCTAATTTTTTGATGTGTTGTAGAGATGAGGTCTCGCCAAGTTGCCCAGGCTGGTCTTAAACCCCGGGGCTCAGGTAATCCACTTGCCTTGGCCTCCTAAAGTGCTGGGATTACAGGGTGAGCCACCGAGGCCAACCCATGGAAGCCCAATTCTAAACTCTCTGGAGAAACAAATTATCTGCATGCTGAAGGGACTTGTTTTTTGATACTTGAAGCATCTTTACCTGAGGGTTCTGAAGATTTAAATAATTGGTATGCTATAGCTGTTCGGGCTGACAGATGTGTAGTTTAATAGAGATAAGTTGTAAAAACATGCAACACACATGCTCCAGGCTAAAAATACCTGAATAAGAGAAAGAAAAAAAAAAAGAGGGTGAGAGAAAAAGAGAAAGAGAGAGGAAAAGGGACAGAAAGAGAGGGAAGAAGAAAGGAAAAAAAGAAAAAAGGAAGGATGACAGGCAGGCAGACAAGAAACTAGCTTCCTCATATTATTCCCCTAACCTATTTAACATTTCAGTCAAGTTTCTTCCTTCCGAATAGCAACTTGGTGAATATGGCTTGCTTTCAGACCTGTGGGCTCTTTTGGAAGACTGACCAGTATGAAACTTTCATACTAGAACTTGTTGTTTCAGCATAAACTAGAACAATTTTTCCCATGAGTATTTTTCTGAAAAAAGAATTGCTGGAAAATACCCCAACTACCTAAACTCAATCTATACTTTTAACCAAAGAGTGAATTCTCTAGTTCCCAAGAGGAAATATCGGTGAAAATTGCAGCCGTTGTCTGCATATAGTAATTCGTTGTAACAATACTTTTGGCCTACGTACAAATAGATCATTGACTAAGAGTGATGAACAGTGGAGACTTCCTGAACTTTTTTTCCTCTCTTAATCATTTCATGTCTTGGAGCTAAAGTTTCTTTCTGTGAGATATAACTAAAAATACATGAGTTGTAAATTTAGCAGCTGTAACTTCTCTGCTAAGACATAATGTTTGAATGCAGATTTTATTTCTGGGGTAGATCACACACTTGTTTGCTACATCTTACTTTGGGGAAACTTGGCGGTTGCTGGTCGACTAAAGAACTTTTGGAGCTAATCAGAACGTTGAATTGTCTTTCACCTTAAAAACGATTTTGTTTTAATATATGTTAGCTGAAGCAAAAAATAATACAGTAGGAGCTATGCGTCTATCAGAGTGACTGACAGATTGGAATTCTCTAGAAAAATAGATTATTTTCCCTCAAAGACAGTAAAGTTTTGGTTTTCAAAATCAATCAGAAAACTAACAATTTGGACAGGAGAGGAATCAGCTTCTCTTTCTGAGACAGTATATTTCTAATGATTTTTATGGAGACTATAATAAGGAGAAGGAAACAAAAGCCCAATGTGGATGTGTTTTTAGCTAGCAGATTGAAAAGACATAATGGCATGAAATGAAGTGGGTTTTTTTTAATACTGACAAAGTTCTTATTTCTTTCATATCGTCTGAAATAAAATTGATAAATGGAAAAAATCTGTAACAGTGTGGATCTCCAATACATCTCTAGCCATAGTTTTTTGTTGTTGTTAAAATTTTATCATAAATATGTTCATATGTAATGTTTATATTTATGCAATGGTATAAAGTTTTATATCAATCTTCCAAATGCCATAAAATATATATGCTTTTTTTTTTTTTGAGTTGGAGTCTCACTCTGTCACCCAGACTAGAGTGCAGTGGCCGCTCCCGGCCACCGCATCCTCGACCTGCTGGGCTCCGGCAATCCTTCCGCCTCAGCCTTCCAAGTAGCTGGAACTACAGGCGTGCGCTACCATGCCTGGCTGATTTTTTGATTTATTGTAGAGATGAGGTCTTGTCAAGTTGCCCAGGCGGGTCTCGAACCCGTGGGCTCAGGCAATGCACTCACCTCGGCCTCCCAAAGCGCTGGGATTACAGGCTGAGCCACTGAGCCCGGCCTATATGCATTTTTAAAATTAAATTTCTGGTGGCTTAGGCCTGTAATCCAGCATTTTGGGAGATGGAGGTGAGGGTATTGCCTGAGTCCAGGGGTTCAAGACCAGCCTGGGCAAATTGGTGAGACCTCATCTCTATAATAAATAAAAAAATTAACCAGGCGTGGTGACACTCACCTGTAGTTCTGAGACGGAAGGATGTCCTGAGCCCAGCAGGTCGAGGCTGCGGTGGCCATGAGTGTGACACTGCACTCCAGCCTGAGCAACGCAATGAGATCTCAACTAAAAAAAAAAAATTAAATTTCAGTGATAAGAAAATTGTTTGATATGCAGATAGATGTCAACACAAAATTTAGAGTTTGAGATAAGCACATAGTTTATTTAGCAATGCTACTTCTAAGACTATGGGGAAGTTACTTAGGAAGCCACTTAGATCTGTAGATATATTAACATTTTTGATAAGGTGGGGAAAACTCCTTTACTCATCTGCCTGCTTCATAGTCTTTCATTTCCTTTTAAAAAAAAGTATTGGTGGACTTGAATCAAAAATGGTCGAGCATGTGGAAGGTTTCAGATGCAAACAGCAGACTTCTTCATTCCTACTCCAGGAAAGGGCTCTTATCAGGATGTTATCGGGATGTTTTCTGAAATGCCCGCATCATTTTTGTGTCGTTTATATGGCATCCTAACTTAAGTGTCTTCAGGAGAGACCTTTGTCTTCTGTGTTATCCTCAGAGGAGTATGCTTTTTTTTTTTTTTTTAGGAATGACAATGTTGGTTCCTCTTTTTTTGCAATGTTCATGTCATGTCAAGACTCAAACCTTTTTTTTTTTTTTTTTAGTCGGAGTCTTACTCTGTTGTCCAGGCTGGAGTGCAATGGCATGATCATGGCTCACTGAAGCCTCGACTTCTGGGCCCAGGTGACCCTTCAGCCTTAGTGTCCTAAGTAGCTGGGGCTAGAGGTATGCACTACCATGGTCAGTTAACTTTTTAAATATTTTTGTAGAGATGAGGTCTCGCTGTGTTGCTCAGGTTGGTCTTGAACTCTTGGGCTCAAGCAACCCTTTCATCTCAGCCTCCTAAAGTGCTAGAATTACAAGTGTAAGCCACCATGCCTGGCCTGCTTTTTCATATATGAATCACCTGCCTAGAAACACCCTCCCTGTCCTTTCTCCAGCCGGCTAACTGCAGGCTCCATGTAGGTGTCCTGAACTCCTTTTCAGGGGCGCCCTCCCTGAGCACCCTTCCTGGATGAAGCCTATATTCATACTCCCTCTTGAGTTCTCCAGGGCACCTAGGTCTAATCTATGCACTGTCTTTCTTCACTTGCCTGTTGTAATTGTTTTGATGAAACCTGTCTTGTTCACAGTATTTTCCCAGTACCCAACAATTGTAGCACTCAGTTAATATTAGTGGAGTGAATAAATAAATGAAAGGTCTAAAAATGAAATTATCAGATGCTAGAGTTATAACAGAGGCAGAGATTTTAGAAATGTTAGTGAAGTCTGGCTAGCATTGCCAGTGGACCACAGATCCCCCTTCCACGGGAAGTGGGAGCGTAGATATCCGTGGGTTGCATGTTTAGCTTTGGAAACTGCTTCCTTTAAATCCACTTCTCCCTTTCATCTCTATTAAAGAGCCTCCCTGGATCCATAATAGACAAGAATATAAAAGCATCATTCTCTTTCTCAACCCATCCTGTTTACTCAGCAAGCCCAGCCCCTGCCTTTGCCCCAGCCCACATGTTCTCTATTAATGAGAGCTAGGAGAGGCCAGCCTCACCCAGCTCAGTTTCCCCCTTTCTTTTCTCCTCAGGGAAGCCTACGCCAACTGCCAGAACTCATGAGTGAAAGGCACTGCCGGCTCCTGGCACCTTCTGGGGGAGGATGAAGACAAAGGTGACACCGGGGCTCCAGTGTTTCTGCGACTCAAATGGCCTCAAGTGCTTTAAGACCAGCGTGCAGCTCCTTTAGAATTTGGTGATCAGCCATAATCCTCGTGTGGGGGAGATTCAGAGGCACATGTGAAGGAGTAAACATATTTGCTGTAACTGGACATAAGGCCAAATTCTGTGTCTTCGGAAAAGTCAGTGAAGCAGACACACCCTGCTGCCCTCTAAGTGAATTAATGTACTGTGTTCCATTTCAGAACCATTTCTCTCTTCATCTTTAATTCCTGCCCTGAGGAGCCATCTGTACTTTGAGGGTATGTGCACAGGATAACTTGCTGTGGACCGAAGACCTTCACGCTCAGCCCTCAATGAATGACCCTTTCATACACTGTGGGCTCCCTCTGATTTTCTGACTAAACCAGACTTTTGCAGGGTGTAGAAATCTGTAACAGCAGAAAGGTTCACACGAATGTAAAAACAAAAGGTAGTGAGTGTATTTTCTTGTTGTGGTGGTGGTGGTGGCTGTTTTTTAACCCTTAAATGCAAAGTTATATTAACCCAAAACACAGTGTATTGTCCTCAGGATCTCATGATTACCTTTAAAAAAGGCAGATTAAAAATTCAAATTGAGCCGGGCTCAGTGGCTCAGCCTGTAATCCCGCGCCTTTGGGAGGCTGAGGTGAGTGGATTGCCGGAGCCCGCGGGTTCGAGACCCGCCTGGGCAGGCGAGACCTCATCTCTACAATAAGTCAAAAATCAGCCGGGCGTGGTAGCACTCGCCTGTAGTTCCAGCTACATGGAAGGCTGAGGCGGAAGGATCGCAGGAGCCCAGCAGGTCGAGGCTGCGGTGGCCGGGAGCGGCCACTGCACTCCAGTCTGGGCAACAGAGTGAGACTCCAACTCAAAAAAAAAAAAAAATCAAATTGTTGTAGGATTTACGGGGTTGGGGAGGTGTAATAGTATTAATTCTGTTAGTAAAGGTGAAGCCCTAAGATCTAGAAGAGTTAATGCCTTCATAAAGTGAATGGTATATTTCTTTTTTCCAAAGGCTGAAGCCATATGCTTGACCAAAAAATTTAAAAATGGACTGAGGAAGGAGGATAATTTGAACCCAGGAGTTTGAGACATGCCTAGGCAAGATAGTGAGACCTCATCTCTGCAAAAATAAAAAATAATCAAATAAATAAAAAGTAGCCAGGAGTGGTGGTACATGCCTGTTGTGCCAGCTACTTGGGAGGTTGAGGTGGAAGGATTGCCTAAACCCAGGAGGTTGAGGCTGAGGTGAGCCATGATTGCGCCACTGCACTCCAGTCTAGATGACAGAGTGAGACCCTGAGTCTCACACACACACACACACACACACACACACACACACACACAGTAAGTGGTTCTGAGAAAAGACTTCTTACAAAAAGAAAAAAAAGTTGGACTCATGCTGTCCATCAATATGATTGGCAGTCAACTATACCAATCAATGGACTTATTTACCTTTGAATCTCTTCCTTATTTTGTAAAGCCTTTTGGAGACTCTTTTTCATTTAAGATTTTTATTCTACCATCTTGTATATACAAGTTATATGTGCCTATTTTAGGGAGAAAAATAGAAGTATAAAAAAGCTATAGTGAAGGAAAAAAACCACAGTGATACTAACCCAGAGACATACAGAGACCATTTACACAATGGCCTGTTTCCTTGGAGAATTTCTTCAAGCCTACATTTTGATTTCTGCCTGACCTGCTTAAGGAAATGCTTTTTCTTTTCTTTCTCCAGTATTTTTGCTGACAGAAGAGGATCTTTGTTGTGGCCCCATCTGAATGCGAATAAAACCTTCCAGCTGTTGGCTGTTATGTGGCACATAGTAGGTACACAGGGAATGTGTGTTTACTAAATATGGCTGATAATTTCCAGGGACCCAATGAACTCATTCTTGCCTAACTGGTGCTATTCATCAGCTGGACCAAATGAGATAGGAAATTAAACACACTCTAGAAAGTCTACCATGCTATGAAAATGTCAATCAGCGTGGTTTTAACAGTTGCTCAGCAGCGGAGATGAAGAAGCTAATCTCAAGAAGACGCAAGTGACTGAACTCACTTCTCTTCCTTGCCAGAATAGTTGTGAAGGATAGAGTCTAAAAAGCCACATGGGACCCCAAACTCTTCTGAAATCCAAGCTTATGCATTTGGTTTCCACATTATATGTCACCCAAACCTATTCAAAGTCTCTATTAAGGACCGAGAAAATAGCCCTTATTTTCTATAGAATAAAATTTGGGGTTCTGAATTTCTAATTCCTGCCTCTCGCTGAAGTTCCCACACAAAGCCTAGCACCTCCACTGTTTCAGCATATCCTTTTCAGATCATTCACCAGACAGCATCCTACAGCTCTCATTCATAAAGTCCAATTATAAGACAAGAAATGTCAGGAATATACACTTTGAGAGTGGGAGGCAAACAGAACAGTACATTGTGACTTTGTAAGAACAGCCATGCATTTCCTCTGGGCTTGTTTTCAGTTCCTTTGTCAGCTGATTACATGGTCTTTTATAATTTCTCATTTACAGAATGGAGCTATTTGCTTGTGGATTATTTGAAAGACACAGGCTTATGCAAAAGAAAAACGAAATCATCATGAGGTAGAATGATATTTCTGAGTAGCTTTTTTTTCGCTTTTTCTTTTTTAACACAAGATGAGAATACAAGTTACAATGGTGGCTCTTCAGAGGTATGAAACAAGTAAACATCCTGCTAATTCAGTCTTAATGTATATGCAATGCTATATATGTCTTTGTTATTCAC
This sequence comes from Cephalopachus bancanus, assembly GCA_027257055.1. Classification (NCBI taxonomy): domain Eukaryota; kingdom Metazoa; phylum Chordata; class Mammalia; order Primates; family Tarsiidae; genus Cephalopachus; species Cephalopachus bancanus. The sequence continues at coordinate 44,041 of JAPVLO010000160.1, read as the reverse complement.
ATGCTTGCATTTATCAATAATTTTACTTATTTTTATATAAAGAATGCTCTCTCACGTACATTTTGTTTTCAAAGCATACAGATTTTCGAGGCATACACATTGGGCTGCCTGATTCCTACATTTCCGTTAGTCGTGATGGACAGCGCTTCACAGATAACAAAGTGCTTTCGTCTACCTTGTGTTACTTAATGCTCATGACACTTCCCCAGGGTAAAACCAGTCAAAGAACTTTAAGCTTCACGTCCTCCTCTGCGGCTCCATCTCCTACCAACACGCCCCCCCCCGCCAATCCCCCCTTTTCTTCTTTTCTCCGACTTACATCCCTTCCCTGCTTATCTTTTCTTTTTTTCTTTTTTTTTGAGTTGGAGTCTCACTCTGTCGCCCAGACTGGAGTGCAGTGGCCGCTCCCGGCCACCACAGCCTCAACCTGCTGGGCTCCGGCCATCCTTCCACCTCAGCTTTCCAAGTAGCTGGAATTACAGGCATGTGCTACCACGCCTGGCTAATTTTTGATTTATTGTAGAGATGAGGTCTTGCCAAGTTGCGCAGGTGGGTCTTGAACCCGCGGGCTCAGGCAATCCACTCACCTAGGCCTCCCAAAGCGCTGGAATCACAGGCTGAGCCACCGAGCCCGGCCCCTGCTTATCTTTAGAGACTGAGTTTATGGCCCCCACCTCCAACCTCCATGAAGCCTTCCTCCAATAAATCGAGGGACCTCATCTCTTCATTGTATTTCTTCACTTCTCTATAAACACAATTTTCATGAAAAGTTTTAAAAAATCTAGAAATTTAAAAACTCATATAGCACATTCTTGCAAAATTTTTATAACAAGCTTAGTCTTGTGAGACAATAATTGCTCCAAAATAAAAACTTAAGAACAAGCCGGGCTCGGTGGCTCAGCCTGTAATCCTGAGCCTTTGGGAGGCTGAGGTGAGTGGATTGCCTGAGCCCGCCAGTTCGAGACCCGCCTGGGCAGCAAGACCTCATCTCTACAATAAATCAAAAAATCAGCCGGGCGTGGTAGCGCACGCCTGTAGTTCCAGCTACTCGGAAGGCTGAGGCGGAAGGATCCCGGAGCCCAGCAGGTGGAGGCTGCGGAGGCTGGGAGCGGCCACTGCACTCCAGTCTGGGCGACAGAGTGAGACTCCAACTCAAAAAAACAAAACAAAACAAAAAAAACTTAAGAACAAAAAACTTGTAAACTTCCATGACAGTATATAAAGATATTCCAGATCACTTTAATTTATTATTATTATTTTTTATATTTTTGAGCCAGAGTCTCACTCTGTCACCCAGGCTGAAGGGCAGTAGCACACTCATGGCCACCACAGCCTTGATCTGCTGGGCTCAGGCGATCTTTCCATCTCAGCCTTCCAAGTAGCTGGAACTACAGGCATGTACCACCACGCCCGGCTAATTTTTCTTTATTTATTGTTTTTTTTTTTTTTCGAGTCTCACTCTGTTGCCCAGACTGGACTGGAGTGGCTGCTCCCGGCCACCGCAGCCTCGACCCACTGGGCTCCTGCAATCCTTCTGCCTCAGCCTTCCAAGTAGCTGGAACTACAGGCGAGCGCTACCACGCCCGGCTGATTTTTGATGTATTGTGGAGATGAGGTCTCGCCAAGTTGCCCGGGCGGGTCTCAAACCCACGGGCTTAGGCAATCCACTCACCTCGGCCTCTCAAAGTGCTGGGATTACAGGCTGAGCCACCGAGCCCGGCTCTGTTTTTTTTTTTTTTTTTAATTGGAGTCTCTGTTGCCCAGGCTGAGAGCAGTGGCACACTCACAGCCACCACATCCTCAGTCTGCTGGGCTCAGGAGATCTCTCCGTCCAAGCCTTCCAAGGAGCTGGAATACAGGCATGTACCACTACACTTGGCTACTTTTAAAAATTTATTGTAGAGACCCAATCTTGCCAAGCTACCCAGGCTGGTCTCCAATCCCTGGGCTCAGGTAATCCTCTCACCTCAGCTTCCCAAATTGCTGGGATTACAGGCTTGAGCCACCACGCCTGGCAAAGAATTGCATTACATTTAAATAGTCATATATGACTGTACAGTACAGATTAATACTTTAATCTAGTTATGTTCATTTAGATTGTTTCCAATCTTCCCACACCCAGCACAAGCAGACTAAGTGTTGTCTACTAAGTAACGTGTGAGAACCAAAAGGAATTGCTTATGCCTTCTTAAATATACTAACACTAGAGAAGTTTGTATTCGTGTTAATGCAGCTCCGTTTGAAGCTCTACAAGAAATTATTGTATCAAGTAGGGAAGAGGACACTTGCACAAAAACTACTTCATATGTGAGAGTGATTTAAAATGTGCAGTAAGCTAGGCACGGTGACTCACTCCTGCAATCCCAGCACTTCGGCAGGTAGAGGCAAGAGGATTACCTGAGCCCAGGGGTTTGAGACCAGCCTGGGCTACATGGTGAGACCTCGTCTTTTCAATAAATCAAAAAATCAGCCGGGCATGGTGGCTCATGCCTGTGGTTCCAGCTACTTGGAAGGCTGAGGCAGAAGGATCGTGTGAGAAAAGAAAGGAAAACAACTGCCAATTTTAAAAAGGATTTTTTATTTTAAAGATGTGGGGTACAATTCAGAGTTAGGTATTCAAATGTTCGTTATGCAGCTACCCTCGTTGGTGAGGTGTGTCTGCCACCTCCCTGACAGATTCCCACTACTGCCAACGCCCCCTCCCCCCAGGGCAGTTTCCCTTTACTGCCAATCCTTTTTTTATAAAAACTGCCAATTATCAAACACTACATAGACATTCAGTGTTTCACACACATTATTTAAACATCAGCCCCATGATGTACATATTATCATCCAATTTAACAGTGAGGAACCTAAAATTCAGAAAGGTGAGAAATGTGTCCAAAGTCACACAGAGACTATGTGGGAGAGGCTGGATCCAATCCCACATAAGTCTGACTCCAAAATGTACGTTCACCACCAGGTATACTGACTGACTTACTAAACAAAAATTTATATATACTTATGCAAACAGGGTCCGAATTAAGCATATTATTTATTAACCAATGTTTTTCATTTGAAAATATATTATAGACAGGCTCGGTGGCTCAGCCTACAATCCCAGCGCTTTGGGAGGCCGAGGTGAGTGGATTGCCTGAGCCAGCGGGTTCGAGACCCGCCTGGGCAACTTGGCGAGACCTCATCTCTACAATAAAAAAAAATAAAAAAAAAATTAGCCGAGTATGGTGGTGCCCGCCTGTGGCTCCAGTTACTTGGAAGGCTGAGGTGGAAGGATCCCTGGAACCCAGCAGGTTGAGACAGCGGTGGCCGGGAGCGTGCCACTGCACTCCAGCCTGGGCGACAGAGAAGAAAAAGAAAAGAAAAAGAAATTATAGACTTGTTTCACCTCAGTAAATTACGACATTCATCATTTCTAATGACTGATTTGTCCTTCATTATACAGAAGACTATAAAATATTATAGCTAGCCGGGCTCGGTGGCTCAGCCTGTAATCCCGCGCCTTTGGGAGGCTGAGGTGAGTGGATTGCCCGAGCCCGCGGGTTCGAGACCCTCCTGGGCAGCGAGACCTCATCTCTACAATAAATCAAAAAATCAGCCGGGCATGGTAGCGCATGCCTGTAATTCCGGCTCTCTGGAAGGCTGAGGCGGAAGGATCGCCGGAGCCCAGCAGGTCGAGGCTGCGGTGACCGGGAGTGGCCACTGCACTCCAGTCTGGGCGACAGAGTGAGACTCCAACTCGAAAAAAAAAATATATTATAGCTAACTGCCCACTGTTAGATATTGTTACTAAGATAGTAAGATCTATGTGCGCTAATGTGGAAATATGCTAAGATAGCACATTGCAGAGCAGTGTGATGATGTGATCCACTTGTGTGAAAAACATTATTTTAAAGAAATATGAAATTTCTTTTGAGAAGTAACTGGATGATCTAGCGAGGAGGAGAAAACTATCTTTTTACTTTTTTTTTTTTTTTTTGAGTTGGAGTCTCACTCTGTCACCCAGACTGGAGTGCAGTGGCCGCTCCCAGCCACTGCAGCCTCGACCTGCTGGGCTCCGGCGATCCTTCTGCCTCAGTCTTCCGAGTAGCTGGAACTACAGGCGCACGCTACCACACCCGGCTCATTTTTGATTTATTGTAGAGATGAGGTCTCGCCAAGTTGCCCGGGCAGGTCTCGAACCCGCGGGCTCAGGCAATCCACTCACCTCAGCCTCCCAAAGGCGCGGGATTACAGGCTGAGCCACCGAGCCCGGCTTCTTTTTACTTTTAAAAAAAAATTTTTTTATAATATAAACATGCGGGGTACAATTCAGGGCTAGGTATACAAACGTTGGTTATGCAGGTACCCTTGCTGATGAGTTGTGCCCCTCCATCCCCTGGCAGTTTTCTTCAACTGTCAATCTGACTCCCACTCCCCTAGCAGGTTCCCACTACTGCCAATCCCTTTCTTATAGTATTATAATAATCTTTTTACTTTTCATTTTTGCTTTTTGGTTCTTACTGTGATTTTCTTTTATTTAAAACTTTTTGTCGCCAGGCGTGGTGGCTCAAGCCTGTAATCCCAACACTTTTGGAGGCTGAGGCGAGAGGATTGTCTGAGCCTAGGGTTGGAAATTAGCCTGGGCAACTTGGTGAGACTTCATCTCTACAATAAATCAAAAAATTAGCCAAGTGTGGTGGCGTGTGCCTGTATTTTCTGCTACTTGGAAGGCTGAGGCAGAAGGATCACCTGAGCCCAGCATGTTGAGGCTGCGGTGGCTGTGAGCATACTGCTACCCTCCAGTCTGGGCAATGGAGTGAGATTCCAACTCAAAAAAATAAAAAGTAAATAAAAACTTTTTGTTAATCGTTAAAATGAGTACTGTATGACCTGGAAAGAAAAAGAAACAAATTGTCTTTCTTCCCTATTTACCTTTGCCAAGTCTGAAGAAACGTGGTTTTCAAGTCAAAAGAAGGACCCTGACATTTCTTCCAGACAAGCAACTTCCTAATTCAGTCGAAGAGTGTGACAATCCTGCCACTGTAGCACAGTGTTACATAATGGTTTTTCTACTAAAATGCTACTCATACTTATTGAGCATGTATCAAGATAAAAAGTGAGCAAGGAAAGAAAGAGTGACTTTGTTGGAAAAGAGCTGATTTTTTAACCATTTCCTTATATTAAATATGATTATAGAGAAAGAGATATGGCATTCCACTCATTTCTCTTTGGTCTCTTCTCAGAATTCGCTGCTTTTTTTTTTCTTTTTCTTTTTTTTGAATTGGAGTCTCACTCTGTCCTGAGGCTGGAGTGCAGTGGCATGCTCACAGTCACCATAGCCTTGACCTGCTGAACTCAGGTGATTCTTCTGCCTCAGCCTTACAGGTGACTGAAACCACAAGCGTGCACCACCACACCCAACTAATTTTTTTTTATTTATTGTAAAGACGAGGTCTCGCTATGTTGTTCAGGTAGGTCTTGAACCCCTGAGCTCAGGCAATCCTCTCACCTCCGCCTCCCAAAGTGCTGGGATTATAGGCTTGAGTCACCGGCCTGGTGATTTTTCTTAACATAACATTTGATACAAGTGCAATAAACCGTAAAACACTATTTTTCCTTTAGTACAGATGTAATAGTTGTTTATTATAAAAAAGAAGAAGAAAAGGAAAAACATCTAAAGACCACTCAAGAGAGAATCACTGGCCGGGTTCGGTGGCTCAGCCTGCAATCCCACGCTTTGGGAGGACGAGGTGAGTGAATTGCCTGAGCCCGAGGGTTCAAGACCCACCTGGGCAACTTGGCAAGACCGCATCTCTACAATAAATCAAAAAATTAGCCGGGTGTGGTAGCGCGCTCCTGTAGTTCCAGCTACTTGGAAGGCTGAGGTGGAAGGATCACTGGAGCTCAGCAGGTCGAGGCTGCGGTGGCCGGGAGCAGCCACTCCAGTCTGGGCGACCGAGTAAGACTCCAACTAAAAAAAAAAAAAGAAAGAATCGCTGTTAATATATTGATGTGAAGTCATATCACTATTTTTACATGTATACTAAATTATTTTTATTCATCATCTTTTAATTTTTTTTTTGTTTTTTGAGTTGGAGTCTTCCTCCTTCACTCAGGCTGGAGTGCAGTGACATGCTCATGGCAACACCAGTGTTGACCTGCTGGGTTCCGGCGATCCTTCCACCTCAGCCTTCCAAGGAGCTGGAACTATAGGCCCGTGCTACCACGCCTGGCTAATTTTTGATTTATTGTAGAGATGAGGTCTCACTCTGTTGCCCGGGCTGGTCTCGATCCCATGGGCTCAGGCAATCCTCTCTTTTCAGCTTCCCAAACTGCTGGGATTACAGGCTTGAGCCACCACGCCCGGTCTTACACATCATGCTTAATAACGGTTGTTTTACACTTTATAAATGTCCTAGTACTTACATAATGAGACCCCTCTTGCTGTGCATCTAGATTGCTTCTGGATTTTTGTCATTGTAAACACGATGTGGTGAACATCCTTGTAGCTGGACATTTATTCACACTCATGACTATAACCATGGGCTAAATTCCTACAGGTGTAACTTCTGAGTTAGAGTGCAAACAAGAATTTAGGATTTTGATGTATCCCAATAAATTGTTGAAAATGATTGCTGGGTGTGGAGGCTCACGCCTGTAATCCCAGCACTTTGGGAGGCAGAGGTGAGAGGATTGCCTGAGCCCAGGGGTTCGAGACCAGCCTGAGCAACATGGTGAGACCTTACCTCTACAATAAATCGAAAAATTAGCTGGGTGTAGTGGTGCGTGCCTTTAGTTCCAGTTACTTGGAAGGCTGAGGCGGAAGGATCACCTGAGCCCAGCAGGTCGAGACTTCAGTGGCCGGGAGCGTGTCAGTGCACTCCAGCCTGGGCAACAAGAGAGAGACTCCAACTCAATAAATAAGTAAATAAATAAATAAAAGTAGATCTACCCTTTTACCCAGCCATCCAACTACTAAGTATCTACCCTAAGGAATAGAAGTTGTTATATCAAAAACACACCCGTACCCACGTGTTCACCGTGGCACAATTCACAGTTTCAAAGATAGGGAATCAGCCTAAATGCCCATCAACCAATCAGTGGATAATGAAAATGTGGTATATGTGCACTATGGAATACTATTTAGCCATCAAAAAGCATGAAATAATGTCTTCTGCAGGCAATTTGGATGGAATTGGAGAACATCATCCTAAGTGAACCAACACAGGAACGGAAAATCAAACACCACGTGTTCTCACTTATAAGTGGGAGCTAGCCAGGCTCGGTGGCTCAGCCTGTAATCCCATGCCTTTGGGAGGCTGAGGTGAGTGGATTGCCTGAGCCCGCGGGTTTGAGACCCGCCTGGGCAGCGAGACCTCATCTCTACAATAAATCAAAAAATCAGCCGGGCGTGGTAGCGCGCGCCTGTAGTTCCAGCTACTCGGAAGGCTGAGGCGGAAGGATCGCCAGAGCCCAGCAGGTGGAGGCTGCAGTGGCCGGGAGCGGCCACTGCACTCCAGTCTGGGCGACAGAGTGAGACTCCAACTCAAAGCTAAACTAAGGCAGAGAGAGTGGTGCAGTCAGTGGACAATTGACACTCAGAAGGGGGAAGCTGTGGAAGGACAACAAAAAAATCACTTATCAGGTACTCTGAGCACAGGCGGGAGTGGCGGGCACGCTTAAAGTCCAGACTTCCTCGCTATACAATGCAACCATATACCCCAAAACGATTTGTGCCCCTAAAGCTATTGAAACACAAAATAAAAAACAGATAAGTAAATAAAATCTCCCCTGTTTATTGGTGTGTCTTCCTAGCGATGCTGTGAGCCCTGTGAGGTCAGGGGCTGTTTTTATCAAGTGCATTTTTGTATCCCTACAGTCCAGCACAGTCCCTGGCACATGGTAATAATAAATACATCTCTGCTGAAATAAATGAATTAATTCATAAACACTCTCCCAGGAGACAGCATAGGCAAGAACAAAAAGAAAACAAAATTCTGATTTTTAGAAACAGAGGCCAGGTGTGGTGGCTCGCTAAAAAAAAAAAAATCGAAGGATTTTTCTAATCTCTTCCCTCCAGCTTACAGGTGTGACTTTGAATAAGTTACAAAATTTCTTTGTGTGTGTATGTGTATGTGTGTATTTTGTTTTGTTTTGAGTCAGAGTCTCACTCTGTCGTCCAGGCTGGAGCGCAGCGGTACGATCACACAGCTACCACAGCCTCAACCTGCTAGGCTCAGGTGATCCTTCTGTCTCAGCCTTCCAAGTAGCTGGAACTACAGGTGTGTGTCAGCATACCAGGCTGATTTTTGGATTTTATGGGGGAAAGCAACGAGGGTGCTTTATGGGGGAAAGCAAAGAGGGTGTGACTTGAGGCTGTAGAAGAAGCCAGTCTTCCATTGGATTCAGAAAGATCTCACGTAATCCTCTTAAGAACTGGATGAGGTAACTACTTCTATCTCCATTTTACTGAAAAGAAAATGGACCTCAGAGAAGTTAAGCAACTTGTTCAGAGACATCCAGCGAGAAAGTAACAGGAGTCAAGATTCCTCACATCTATCCTTTTACTACCTTACCGGCCTCCCTCTTGCCCTTTGTAGGAATGAGAATAGATTCCAGGCCAGAGACATGGACTACATGGATCAGGTCTTTGCCAGACTAAGCCATAACCTGGCTTCTAGTGCTAAATTCCTTCGGTGATTTAGACACGCAAACAGACACGGACATTTCACTTCAAAGATGTATGTGCTTGGAAGATTGCTCTCCGTTTTAAAAGTTTTCAATATTTGTTGTGCTGGGCATGGTGGCTCACTCACACCTGTAATTCAGCACTTTGGGAGGTGGAGATGAGAAGATTGCCTGAACCCATGGGTTCGAGACCAGCCTGGGCAACACGGTGAGACCTCATCTCTACAATAAACCAAAAAATTAGCTGGGTGTAGTGGCGCATGCCTGTAGTTCCGGCTACTTGGAAGGCTGAGGCGGAAGGATCGCCTAAGCCCAACAGGTTGAGGCTTCAGTGGCCGGGATTGTATCACTGAACTCCAGCCTGGGGACAGAGTGGGATTCTGACTAAAAAAAACCCCAATAAAATAAATAATAATAATAAAGTTTTCAACATTTCCATTTTGTTGCACTCTCTCTGTCTGAAATAAGATACAAAACAAGGTTTACCTTGGCAATAAGTCAGAGGCCGAAAGGTCTGGGTGGAGCCTTTGGAGGATCTTACAGGAGATGGGACTTCTGAGTCCAGTACCAAAGAGTCAAGGCTGCTTCCGGAAACGCTTCTTTTAAGACCACTTAGAAAAAGGAGCTACATTTAAAAAATAACCACAGCCGGGCTCGGTGGTTCAGCCTGTAATCCCGTGCTTTTGGGAGGCTGAGGTGAGTGGATTGCCTGAGCCCACGGGTTTGAGACCCGCCTGGGCAGCGAGACCTCATCTCTGCAATAAATCAAAAAATCAGCTGGACGCGGTAGCGCATGCCTGTAATTCCGGCTACTCGGAAGGCTGAGGTGGAAGGGTTGCTGGAGGCCAGCAGGTCAAGGCTGCGGTGGCCGGGAGCGGCCACTGCACTCCAGTCTGGGCGACAGAGTGAGACTCCAACTCAAAAAAAAAAAAAATAGATTCGATACCGTCTGTCCCATCAGTGTGAGAATGTGGTGTGAGGACTAACTGGGAGAAGCACACGTAAGTCACTTAGCATGGAACTCCCTGCCTCAGAAGCATTCAGTACATGTTAGCTGTTTCTATTATTATTTCTGCTTGACTCATACAGCAACCACCTCTTGAGATAAATGGTATTGACTCCCTTTTACGGAGGAAATGAAGACCCTGGAAGGGAAATAACAATGCAGGACCACCGCTAATAAAGCCAAGCTGCTCGAATTTAAATTCAAATCTGATTTCAAAGGTCCTTTTTTCTAGTTTTTATTTTTTTGAATCAGGGTCTTACTCTGCTGCATAGACTGGAGTACAGTGGCACGATCACAGTTCACCATAGCCTCAACTTCCTGGGCTTGGACGATCTTTCCATCTCAATCTCCTAAGTAGCTGGGACTACAGGTATGTACCATCACACCCAGCTAATTTTTTGATTTTTTTGTAGAGATGAAATATCACTATGTTGCCCAGGCTGGTCTCGAGCTACTGGGCTCAAATAATTCTCTCTCCTTGACCTCCCAAAAAATTGGGATAACAGGCGTGAGCCACTATGCTCAGCCAAAGTTCTTACTTTTTAAACAACGATATTGTTTCCCTTAAGGAGAACAATAATAATGGGAAATGCTCAGGAATTCCTGATTTGGAGAGATAAAATGAATTAACCCTAAGTTTCCAGTTCAGAGTCTCTTGCTTACATTTCTAAGAGACTTTTCTGGGGGACTTGCCTGGGCTGTCTCTGGCTACACTCTCCCATGGGCACACTGCCAGCCTCAATTGGCAAATGGCATATTCTCAACCATCCTTGACTGGCCAGACCCTTCTCTCCAAGGCTTCAAAATAAGTAATTATTTCAGCTACAACAGGTCTCTGAAAGTGTATTTAGAAATTTCCTCTCTTGTAATACTGGAATGAAGAGTGAAAATATGGTCTAGTTACTTGTTTCATGTCTGTTGCAGCTAAAATACCCACAAAGAATAAGTGTGTGTGATCAGATAAAAGTCTAGATACCATCAGGCTACTTTTCTTCTTAATGTTCAATGTTTCCCCCTTCATAAACAGCTCATTCATTTTTTTAACTCTACATGATAACAAAACAATAGTTGTAACAATTAGGTATCCCACTACTGTCTGTAAAAGTGCTTTTACACACGTGATTTAATTTTATTTTTTTGTGTGTGTACATGTGTGTGAGGAAGTAGAATTTATTGAGGACAGAAAAATTCCCACAGTGGGAGGGGACCCGAAGGGGTTGGCTTAATTTTATTCTTACAAAAATTTGCAAGGTATTTATTACAATTTCCTTTTTCCACAATGGAGAAACGAGTCTTCGAGAGGGTAAGGGATTTTTGTTCAAGCCATTCAGGTGGAAATTCAGAGCCAGAGTCAGGTGATTCTAGACACTGAACGTGAGCATGGTCATCAGAGCTGCACGGCCTGCGTTTGAACTTCAACTTCCCTCCTCTTAAGTTCGGTGACCTCGTCCGCCTCAGTTTCCCCATCTGTGAAAAAGGAATGACAGCAGCATGGCTTGTTTTAATGACTAAATTAGTTAATATGTTTAAAGTAAGTGGAACTATCTCCTGTGGAACTATCTCCTGGCTATGACGTATGTCATGTCCTGGTTGTGACATCAGGATCAGCTGAGATTACTATGACTGCACACTGATTTGCTATACTATATTGTGCTGTATGTAAACTATGTAAGCATGGAAACAGGACTTCATACACAGTAAAGTTCTATGGATTAACGGAAAAATCTAAGTGTAGGCCGGGCTCGGTGGCTCAGCCTGTAATCCCAGCACTTTGGGAGGCCGAGGTGAGTGGATTGCCTGAGCCTGAGGGTTCGAGACCCGCCTGGGCAACTTGGCGAGACCTCATCTCTACAACAAATCAAAAAAAATTAGCCAGGCATGGTAGCGCGCGCCTGTAGTTCCAGCTACGTGGAAGGCTGAGGCGGAAGGATCGCCAGAGCCCAGCAGGTGGAGGCTGCGGTGGCCGGGAGCGGCCACTGCACTCCAGTCTGGGCCACAGAGTGAGACTTCAACTCAAAAAAAAACAAAAACAAAAAAACCAAAAAAACCCCAGTACTATCATATATATAATTTGTTTTAAAAATATGAATAGTGCTTAGAAATTGATGTAACTATGTATATCTTCACATGAGAAACATGTGTCGGCCAGGTGCGATGACTCAGCCTGTAATCCCAGCACTTTGGGAGGCAAAGGTGAGAGGATTGCCTGAGTCCATGGGTTCAAGACAAGCCTGGGCAACTTCGTGAGACCTTGTCTCTACAATAGATCACACACACAAAAAAACTAGCCGGGGGAGGTGGCATGCATCTGTAGTTCCAGCTACTTGGAAGACTGAGGCAGAAGGATTGCCTAAGCCCAGAAGATTGAGGCTGCGGTGGCCGTGAGCATGCCACTGCCCTCCAGCCCGGGCGAAAAAGAGCAAGACTCCAACTCAAAGAAAAAAAAAAGTGTCCTCATGGATGTTTATATATTTTCTTAAAGGAAAAGGCGGTGCATAAAGAAATATATATTGAATAACCCAATAGTTGAAAAACATCAAAACCAAACCAAATAACTTCTTTGAATAAATATTTATTTATTTATTTATTTATTTGAGTTGGAGTCTCACTCTGTCGCCCAGACTGGAGTGCAGTGGCCGCGCCCAGCCACCGCAGCCTCCACCTGCTGGGCTCCGACGATCTTTCTGCCCCAGCCTTCCGAGTAGCCGGAATTACAGGCATGCGCTACCACGCCCAGCTGATTTTTTGATTATTGTAGAGATGAGGTCTCGCCAAGTTGCCCAGGCGGGTCTCGAACCCGTGGGCTCAGGCAATCCACTCACCTCAGCCTCCCAAAGGTGCGGGATTACAAACTGAGCCACCGAGCCCGGTTTGAATAAATATTTATTAAAATAAGTCTGATAAATGCCAAAATACAAATATTACCTTATTTCTAGACTGAATAATATAGTCAGGACAATTTAAAAATTTTCTCAACTTTTGTCTTAAAATGAACTCACATTAATGCTCTAATTAGAAAAAATAGAAAATGATACAAAAATAGACAGCATGGTGGCTCTCGCCTATAATCTCAAAGTTACTCAAAAAGCTGAGGTGGGAGGGTCTCTTGAGTCCAGGAGTTTGAGTTTGCCTTGAGCAATGATCTTGCCATTGCACTCCAGACTGCCTGGGCAACAGAGCTAGACCTTGTTCCTGAAAAAAAAGATTAAATTGAATGCCAACCAAAGTAAACACTCCGCTTATCTGACTCCCCCATTAGGCTATTAGATGCTATGTGTTGTGGCAGCAAAGGGAAGATGACTGCGCCCAGCCCTGTGGGAAGGAGATGGACACAACAGTAGAAACTTCAGCGGTCCGTCTTCTTAGTTTTTTGTTTTTGTTTTGGGGTTTGTTTTTTTTTTTTTAGTAAGAGTCTCACTCTGTCACCCAGGCTGGAGTACAGTGGCATGATCATGACCACCAAAGCCTTTCGACTTCCTGGGCTTAGGCAATTCTTCTGCCTCAGCCTTCCAAGTAACTGGAACCACAGGCACGTGCCACCATGCCCAGTTAATTTTTTGATTTATTGTAGAGACAAGGTCTCATCAGGCTGGTCTCCAACTCATGGGCTCAGGCAATTGTCTCGCCTCTGCCTCCCAAAGTGCTCGGGTTATAGGCGTGAGCCACTGCGTCCAGATCATTCTCTTATTTATTACTTACCTACCAGGTTCCAGAAGTTATGCTGAATAGAACTTTGTTTTTTTATTTTTTTGAGTTGGAGTCTCACTGTCGCCCAGACTGGAGTGCAGTGGCCACTCCTGGCCACCGCAGCCTCGACCTGCTGGGCTCCGGCGATCCTTCCGCCTCAGCCTTCCAAGTAGCCGGAATTACAGGCGCTCGTTACCACGCCCGGCTAATTTTTTTATTTATTGTAGAGATGAGGTCTCGCCTGCCCAGGCAGGTCTCAAACCCGCGGGCTCAGGCAACCCACTCACCTCAGCCTCCCAAAGGCACAGGATTACAGGCTGAGCCACCGAACCCAGCTTGAACAGCGCTTTGTATACTTTATTTTATATTCTTGAAGCATTTTTGCCAAGTAGGGCAACTTATACCTACTTTACAGACATAGGAAAAGGCAAGTGAAGTGATATGTGGGAATCAAGCCTATCTTTTTTCAGAAAGAGGCCTTCTTGACTGAGAGAAGCAAGAAGGCAGTTCCGGGTGGTTGCAAACTGGTGACTTGTGTGGTCAATGTAGACTGTTGCTCAACTAACCAATGCAAAGTTGTTTTCATTTTCTAGATTAAAATCTGACTCTCTTTATTCAAGGTTTATAGCGGTTGTGGATATGAGATTTACAATCAGACTATTTAGATTTAAATCCCAGTTCGATTTCTAAATCTATAAAATGAGATAATAGCACATATTTCAGACAGTTTTTATGAAGGTTAAACGAGTTTAAATATGTAAAAAATGTTTCAGCTGCACCTGGAATATGGTAAGAGCTCAATGTTTAGCTTTTCTTCTATTGACTTTTCTGAATACTTGGTATAAATGGAATGATATAATATATGGCCTTATGTTAAGTGAAATTATATTACATAATATATGGCCAATTAAACTATATGACCAATAAAATATATTGGTCCAATGATATTATATCATATATGGCCTTAATTATATACTATATGGCTTCTAGGATGAGCATGGTGACTAAAGCCTATAATCCCACACTTTGGAAGGCCAAGATGAAAGGATTGCCTGAATTCATTGGTTCAAGACCAGCCTGGGCAACTTAGTGAGGCCTCATCTCTACAATAAATCAAAAAATTAGCTGGACGTGGTGGCGCTTGCCTGTGGTTACAGTTACTTGGAAGTCTGAGGTGGAAGGATTGCGTGAGCCCAGCAAGTCGAGGCTGCGGTGGTTGTGATCATACCACTGTACTCCAGCCTGGGCAACAGAGTGGGACTCCCAACTTAAAAAAAAAAGTATATATATATTCATATAAAACCTATGACCTTCTTTACCTAAGCATAATGTTTCCAAGGTTCATTCATGTTGTAGCATATCTCAGCACTTTATTCCTTTTTGCCATAGAATAATATTCTGCAATATGGGTATATACATTTTGTTTAACCCATTCATCCTGATGGACATTTGAGTTGTTCTTACTTTTTGGCAATTGTCAAAATAGAGTTGCCATGAACATTTGCGTACAAGTTTTTGTTTTCACTTCTTTTGAGTATATACTTAGGAGTAGAATTTCTGGGTCATGTGGTAAATCTGTATTTAACTTATTGAAGTCACCAAACCATTTTTCACAGTGGTTGCACTATTACATTTCTACCAGCAATGTTTGAGTGTTCTAGTTTCTCCATACTCTTTTTTTTTTTTTGAGTTGGAGTCTTACTCTGTTGCCCAGGCTAGAGTCCAGTGGCACGCTCATGGCCACAGCAGTCTTGATCTGCTGGGTTCACGTGATCCTTCCACCTCAACCTTCCAAGTAACTGGAGCCACAGGTACGCACCACCATGCTCAACTAATTTTTTCGATTTATTATAGACACAAGGTCTTACCAAGTTGCCCAGGCTGGTCTCGAACCCCTGGACTCAGACAATCCTCTCGCCTCTGCTTCCCAAAGTGCTGGGATTATAGGCATGAGCCACTGTGCCCATCTTCTCCACATCCTTAATAACACTCGCTATTCTCTATTTTGTTTTGCTTTTAAAATAATAGCCATTCTAGAAAGCGTGAAGTGATATTACATTGTTTTGATTTCCCTAATGACTAATGAGAGTGAATGGGTTTTCATATGCTTTTTTTTTTTTTTTTAAGTTGGAATCTCACTCTGTGGCCCAGGCTGGAGTGCAGTGTCATGCTCATGGCCACCGCAGCCTCGACCGGCTGGGCTCAGGCCATCCTTCCATCTCAGCCTTCCAAGCAGGTGAAACTACAGACACATGCCACCATGCCCAGGTAGTTTTTTTGTGATTTATTGTAGACACAAGGTCTCACCAAGTTGCCCAGGCTGGTCTCACACTCCCGGGTTTAGGCAATCCTCACACCTCCACCTCTCAAAGGGCTGAGCCACCATGTCCGGCCTAAAGTTATTTTCTAATTATTCCACAAAGAAAGATTTGCTGATCTGCATGTAATGGTGAAGAGGCTGTTAGCACAGTGTTTATGAGTTAGGTAGACTTGAGTGGTGTTAGCATTTGGTATCTGTATATTTTCCAGCCTTGGTTTCTTTTTCCACAACTTAGTTGTTTACTAATTCTTTTGTTGTTGTTGTTGTTTACTAATTCTCAACAGCTTCTCTTGGATGTCTAATAATAATATCAGAATAGAGCTCTTGATTTTAATCTGTACATCTCCCTCTCCCTCAACCCAGGACACAAAACCTGGCTTCAACTGCTCCCTCACCATTTCAATCAATACCACCATTTTCTACTCTGATGTCAAGTTAAACCATCAGGGTCATTCTTACTACTACATTTGCCTGACTTTTCCCTAGCTCCACCCACATTCAATCCATCGCCCAGGCCTTAAAAAAAAAAAAGAGGCCGGGCTTGGTGGCTCAGGCTGTAATCCCAGCAATTTGGGAGGCCTAGGCGAGTGGATTGCCTGAGCCCATGGGTTCAAGACCCAACCGGGCAACTTGGGAAGACCTCATCTCTACAATAAATAAAAAATTAGCTGGGCTTGGCCTGAAGTTCTGACTACTTGGAAGGCTCAGGTGGAGACTGCGGTGGCTGGGAGCATGCCACTGCACTCCAGTCTGGGCGACAGAGTAAGACTCCAACTCAAAAAAAAAAAAAGAAAAGAAAGTAAGAAAGACATTTAATGATTGTTTTTTGTAGAGATAGGATCTCATTATGTTGCCTAGGCTGGTCTTGAACCCCTACCTCCACCTTCCAAATTACTGAGATTACATGCATGCCTGGCCTTATCCAAGCCTTTTATTTATTTATTTCTTGAGAGGGAGTCTCTGTCACCTAGGCATATATTTATTTATTTTTTTTTTTAGTTGAAGTCTCACTCTGTCACCCAGGCTGGAGTGCAGTGGCATACTCATGGCCATGGCAGCCTCGACCTGCTGGGCTCAGGCGATCCTTCCACCTCAGCCTTCCAAGTAGCTGGAACTACAGGCATGCGCCACCATGCCTGGCTAATTTTTTGATTTATTGTAGAGATGAGGTCTCACCAAATTGCCCAGGCAGGTCTCGAACCTGTGGGCTCAGGCAATCCTTTTATCTCCACTTCCCAAAGTGCTAGAATTTTTGGTGAGCCACCACATCCAGCATTTTTTTTTTTATAGAGACAAGGTCTTCACTATGTTGTCTATACTGGTCTCAAATTCCTGGGCTCAAACAATGCTCCCACCTCTGCCTCCCAAAGTGCTGGAACTACAGGCATGAGACACCGTGCCCACTCGCTCACACCTTTTAATTTGATTTTGAGATGACATCCCTGAGGTATCTACTTCTCTCCATCCTCACCTTTCCCGTCCTACCCCCAAGCAATCATGACCTCTGGCCTAGATTCCTAGAATAACCCCTTCCCGATCTTCTCACCTACCCTTCTTTAACCCATTCTCTACGAGGCCACAGGCACATATCTTAAACTTGTAATCTGATCCAAGCTACTCCTTTACTTAAAACCCTTGTAAGGTTTCTACTGCTCAGAGGGAAATCCAAGCTCCTTCTGTATCCGAGCGAGGTCCTACCTCCGGGGGCCCATTTTCCCAACCCGATTTATCCTCCTCCACCCTGCTCACCATGCTCCAGCCATATCGGCACTGTTCTGCTCCTTGAACTCCACTTCTGTTCGTCTCCACTTTCAAATCTCAGTTTGATTGCATCTTCTTGGGGGATCCTCCTGACCGTCTTGTCCAGGGTGGTGTCCCCAGCCAGACTCTCTCTCATCGGTCTGCTTAGGTTTTCCCTAGCAGTGACCGCAACATGTAATGTGTTGATTTGTTTTTGTTGATCACCCTGTTTGTTTGTTTTCTGTCCGCTGCATTATCATGTAAGCTCCATGATGGCTGTGACCTTGTCTGTCTTAGTCGCTGCTAAGGAGCTCCTGAGAGCTGGGTGCATGTGGCCTCCAAGAAATGAAAGAATGAATAAATGAAAGAGTGTCTCCACTCATAATATCGACCTAAACACTTGAGTGTCGGCTTTATGTGGAGCACTCTACCGGTTGCTGGGAAAATTAACAAGGCATCTCGATTTTGAAAGGCAAAGCAGCTCGGGAGCAGTAGCCTTGCCTGTAATCCCAGCACTTTGGGAGGCCGAGATGAGAGGACTGCCTGAGTCTGTGAGTTCGAGACCAGCCTGGGGAACTCGGCAAGCCCTCTACAACAAAAAAATTAGCCAGGCATGGTGGCGCGTGCCTGTAGTTCCAGCTACTTGGAAGGCTGAGGCGGAAGGACCACCCAAGTCCAACAGGTTGAGGCTGCGGTGGCCATGAGTGTGCCACTGCACTCCAGCCTGTGTGACAGAGACTCCGACCAAAAAAAAAAAGAAAAAGAAAAAGAAAAGAAAGGAAAAGCAGATGCAAAAAGGTAAACCAATAAAGTGAGAGGGAGTCATAGATAAGCGAGAAATCATATCTGGAAAAGGAAGAGGGATGTCAGAAAAAATACAAAAAGCAAGTGACATGAGCTGAACTTTGAAGGATGAAAGCGCCAGCCAGAGCCGGGCTCGGTGGCTCAGCCTGTACTCCCGCGCCTTTGTGAGGCTGAGGTGAGTGGATTGTCTGAGCCGCGGGTTCGAGACCCGCCTGGGCAGTGAGACCTCATCTCTACAATAAATCAAAAATCAGCCGGGCGTGGTACTGCACGCCTGTAATTCCGGCTACTCGAAAGGCTGAGGCGGAAGGATCGCCGGAGCCCAGCAGGTCGAGGCTGCGGTGGCCAGGAGTGGCCACTGCACTCCAGTCTGGGCGACAGAGTGAGACTCCAACTCAAAAAAAAAAAAAAAAAAGAAAGTGCCAGGCAGACAGGGAAGAAGAGGCTTCAGGCACGGAGCACATCTGGGCCTGTGGAGTAAAAGTGCTCATGGTGCGTCTGAGGAGAAGCAGTGAGCCCAGGGTGGGTTAGGAGTTCTTGGGGAGTGGTGGCTGGAGCTGTGGCCAAGAGGGTAGGCCAGACCCCGTTACAAAGGACTTTTAGAAGCTCAAGGAATACAGGCGTGGTGGCTCACACTTGTAATCTCAGCATTTTGGGAGGCGGAGATGAGAGGATTGCCTGAGTCCACGGGTTTGAGACCAGCCTGGGCAATATGAAAAGACCTTGTCTCCACAATAAATCCAAAAAATTAGCCGGGTGTAATGATACACACTTGTGGTTCCAGCTACTTGAAGGCTGAGGCAGAAGGATTGATACTGCACTCCAGCCTGGGTGACAGAGTAAGACTCTGACTCAAAAAAGAAGAAGAAGAAGAAGAAGAAGCAGCTCAGGAAAGAGTCTGGAATTTGTTGTACAAGGTGATAGCTTTTAGGCAGAAGAGTGATGTCTTCAATTTGGAAAGCTCTCTCTCTCTAACAGCAACCTGGTGACATCTGTGTCTGGAGACAGGAACATCACAAGAGACCTGGAATATGACAAAAGGCAGGGGAAAGAGATGGGAGGGGATTTCAGAGTAGAACTCACAAGACTTGGTTCAATTGAATTTTTTTTTTTGAATTGGAGTCTCACTCGGTCGCCCAGACTGGAGTGCAGTGGCCGCTCTCACCGCAGCCTCGACCTGCTGGGCTCCGGCGATCCTTCCGCCTCAGCCTTCCAAGTAGCCGGAATTACAGGCATGCGCTACCACGCCCGGCTGATTTTTTGATTTATTGTAGAGATGAGGTCTCGCCACCCAGGCGGGTCTCGAACCCGCGGGCTCAGGTAATCCACTCACCTCAGCCTCCCAAAGGCGCGGGATTACAGGCTGAGCCACCGAGCCCAGCTCAATTGAATATGTTTAATGAGGGGAAGAAATTAAAGAACAGTCTGTAAGTTTCTTTTTTTTTTTTTTTTTGAGTTGGAGTCTCACTCTGTCGCCCAGACTGGAGTGCAGTGGCCGCTCCCGGCCACCGCAGCCTCGACCTGCTGGGCTCCGGCGATCCTTCTGCCTCAGCCTTCTGAGTAGCCGGAATTACAGGCATGCGCCACCACGCCCAGCTGATTGTTTGATTTATTGTAGAGATGAGGTCTCACTGCCAGGCGGGTCTCGAACCCGCGGGCTCAGGCAATTCACTCACCTCAGCCTCCCAAAGGCGCGGGATTACAGACTGAGCCACTGAGAGTTTCTTTTTTTAATGTTTTATATTTTAAAAATTAATATATCATAGTTGTACAGATATGAGGGAGTACTCGTATTGATACTTGTATACAATGTATATTTTCTCTTTTTTGTTTTTGAGTTAGTGTCTCACTCTGTCAGGCTGGAGTGCAGTGGCACGCTCATGGCCACCATATCCTAGACCTGCTGGGCTCAGGTGTTCCCTCCGCCTCAGCCTTCCAAGTAGCTGGAACTACCGGCATGGGCTAACATGCTCGGCTAATATTTTTATTTATTGTAGAGATGAGATCTCTCCAAGTTGCCAAGGCTGGTCTCCAACCCAAGGGCTCAGACAATTCCCTCACCTTGGCCTCCCAAAGTGCTGGGATTACAGGCTTGAGCCACCATACCCAGCCAGCCTATTATTCTATTTTCTTTTCTTTTTTTTTTTTTTTGAGTTGGAGTCTCACTCTGTCACCCAGGCTGGAGTGCAGTGGCCGCTCCCGGCCACCGCAGCCTCGACCTGCTGGGCTCCAGCGATCCTTCCACCTCAGCCTTCCAAGTAGCTGGAACTACAGGCGCGCGCTATCACAGCCCGGCTAATTTTTTGATTTATTGTAAAGATGTGGTCTCGCCAAGTTGCCCAGGCGGGTCTCGAACCCACGGGCTCAGGCAATCCACTCACCTCGGCCTCCCAAAGCACTGGGATTACAGGCTGAGCCACTGAGCCTGGCCTTATTTTATTTTCTAACTCCATGGGATCAACATTTTCAGCTCCTACATATGAGTGTGAACATCAGCTATTTGTCTTTCTGTGTCTGGCTTATTTTACTTAACGCAATGACCTCCAGTTCCATCGGTGTTGCTGCAAATGACAGGATTTTATTCTTTTTATGACTGACTAATATTCTGCTATGCATATGTGCCATATTTTTATTATCTGTTCGTCCATTGATTAATTCCTTTTTTTTTTTTTTTTTAATTGGAGCCTCACTCTGTCATCCAGGCTGGAGTACAGTGGCACACTCCCAGCCACCACAGCCTTGACCTGCCTGGCTCAGGCGATCCTTCTGCCTTTCAAGTAACTGGAACTACAGGTATGCACCACCATGCCCAGCTAATTTTTTTTTTTTTTTTTGAGTTGGAGTCTCACTCTGTCGCCCAGACTGGAGTGCAGTGGCCGCTCCCGGCCACCGCAGCCTCGACCTGCTGGGCTCCGGTGATCCTTCCGCCTCAGTCTTCCGAGTAGCTGGAACTACAGGCGCGAGCTACCACGCCCAGCTGATTTTTTGATTTATTGTAGAGATGAGGTCTCGCTGCCCAGGCGGGTCTCGAACCCGCGGGCTCAGGCAATCCACTCACCTCAGCCTCCCAAAGGCGCGGGATTACGGGCTGAGCCACCGAGCCCGGCCTAATTTTTTTACTTATTGTAGAAATGGATCTCGCCATGTTGCTCAGGTCGGTCTCATACCCCAGGACTCAGGCAATCCTCTCGCCTTCACCTACCAAAGTGCTGGGATTACAGGCATAAGCCTGTAACCTGGTTCTCGTTTCTTTAAAAAAAAAAAAATCTGGTCAGGTACGGTGGCTCAAGTCTATAATTCTAGCCCAGCACTTTCAGAGGCCGAGGCGAGAAGGTTGCCTGCGCCCACGGGTTCGAGACCAGCCTGGGCAACAAGATGAGACCTTGTCTCTACAATAAATCAAAAAATTAGCTGGGCATGGTGGTGCGCACCTGTATTTCCAATTAATTAGAAGGCTGAGGTGGAAGGATAGCCTGAGCCCAGCAAATCGAGGCTGCGGTGGCCTCGGGAGTGTGCCACTGCATTCCAGCTTCGGCAACAGAGTGAGACTCCAGTCGAAATAATAATAATAATAATAATATTTCTATTGAATTGCTGCAAACATTTTTAAAGGCTAACTCTCAATTTTTATACTTATGACTAACCAGTAACAGTCCATTCACAAACCACCACTGGTCTCCAGACCACACAGCTATGAAGACTAGGAAATCTGAGTTTGCAAGAGTGATGAAACAAAGCAAAGTTGAGATTAGCTTTGCTGGGCTACCACAGAGAATGGTGCAGCCTGTCCAGTTTACCAGCGACTATATTAATCTAACAATAAAAATATTAACAACTGGGCGCTATGGCTCACACCTATAATTCACAATTTGGGAGATCGAGGTGAGAGGATTGCCTGAGCCCACAGGTTTGAGACAACTTGGTGAGACCTCCTCTCTACAATAAATAAAAAAAATTAGCCAGGCCTGGTGGCGCGTGCCTGTAGTTCCAGCTGCTTGGAAGACTGAGGCGGAAGGATCGCCTGAGCCCAGCAGGTCAAGTATGCGGTGGCCGGGAGCGTGCCACTACACTCCAGCCTGGACGACAGAGTGAGACTCCAAATTAAAAAAAAAAAAAAAAATGTTAATGGCAGAACACGATGGCTCGTGTCTGTAATGCCAGCACTTTAAGAGGCTGAGGTGGGAGGAATGCTTCAGACCAGACATTTGAGACCAGCCTAGACAATGTAGCAAGAACTCGTTTCCACAAAAAATCAAAATATTAGCCAGGCATAGTGATGCACACCTACCCTAAACTACTTCCAGAGGCTGAGGTGGAAGGATCACCTAAACCCTTGAGGTTGAGGCTCAGTGAGCTGTAATTGTGCCACTGTTCTCAGCCTGGGCAACACAGTGAGTCCCCAACTCAAAAAAACAAAACAATGCCAGGCGTGGTGACTCACACCTGGAAACTCTACACTTTGGGAGGCAGAGGTGAAGGATTGCCTGAGCCCAGGGGTTTGAGACTAGCTTGGGCAACTTGATGAGACCTCATCTCTACAATAAATCAAGAAAAATTAGCCGGGAGAGGTGGCTCATACCTGTAGTTCCAGCTATTTGGAACGCTGAGGTGGAAAGATCGCCTGAACTCAGTAGGTTGAGACTGTGGTGACCATGAATGTGTCACTGCACTCCAGCCTGGGCAACAGGATAAGACTCCAACTCAAAACAACAACAACAAAAAGTGTTATTTTACTGCCCCCTCTAGAACATGAGAGGTTCTTACTGTAGTGACCACCTGAGATGGATTCTTTTTTTGTAAGTTGAGATCTCAGTCTGTCATCCAGGCTGGAGTGCAGTGGCACACTCACAACCACCGTGGCCTCAACCTGCTGGACTCAGAGTAGCTGAACTATAGACACACACCACCATGCCCGGTTAGTTTTTTTGGTGATTTATTGTAAAGATGAGGTCTCGCCAAGTTGCCCAGGCTGGTCTCGAACCCCTGGACTCAGATAATCCTCTCGCTTTGGCCTCTCAAAGTGTGGGGATTACAGGCTTGAGCCACCACACCGGGCCTCTTAGGGATCTTTTTTGGGTTTTGTTTTGTTTTTGAGTTGGAGTCTCACTCTGTCACCCAGACTGGAGTGCATGCTCCAGTGGCACGCTCCTGGCTACCTCAGCCTCGACCTGCTGGGCTCTGGTGATCATTCCGCCTCAGCCTTCCAAGTAGCTGGAACTACAGGCGAGCGCTACCATGCCCAGCTCATTTTTGATTTACTGTAGAGATGAGGTCTCGCCAAGTTGCCCGGGTTGGTCTCGAACCCGCGGGCTCAGGCAATCCACTCGCCTTGGCCTCCCAAAGTGCTGGGATTACAGGCTGAGCCACCGAGCCCGGCCAAGGGATCTTAAATTAAAGAAATAATTCCCAATAAACCCCACCAGAACAGTTGGTGGCCATCCTGAATTCTAATCCCTAGATTATCAGATACATTTCATACAGGGATTGGCAGTTTGGCAGGCTGCTCGGTTCAACATTCCTGCCTGCCAAGGGAAAGAAGTTATGACTTTTTGCTTGCTCATTCTATCCCTCTGCAAGGAAGAAAAAAATGATCTCACACACTGCTTGTTGTATTAACACCGGAGGGAAAGAACTAATATGCACTTGCACAATCCAAGTGATACTTGCATAACCTCCTGAAGAAAACAGCAGAGTGACATTTGTGCCTAATCCTTCCATGGGGCTGTGACTAAGACTGCAAACAGCAGAGGGAAAGCACAGTTGCCTGGTACCTGCAGGCAAGTGAAAGCTGTGTGATAGGCAAGGGGTACCCGCAGTATGAGGAACACAATGTAGTTTTTTTTTTTTGAGTTGGAGTCTTACTCCATCACCCAGGCTGGAGTGCAGTGGGCATGTTCACGGCCATCCCAACGTCTACCTGCTGGCCTCAGGCAATCCTTCCACCTCAGCTTTCCGAGTAGCCAGAACTACAGGTGTGTGCTACCACGCCCGGCTAATTTTTGATTTATTGTAAAGACGAGGTCTCGCCAAGTTGCCTGGGCTGGTCTTGAACCTGCAAACTCAGGCAATCCTCTCACCTTGGCCTCCCAAATTGCTGGGATTATAGACCTGAGCCATAGCGCCTGGCCACATTGTTGTTATAGGGTCTCTATCATTCCCAAGTGGAAACACAATGATCAACTCAACTAATAACAGAGCTGGGATATGGAAACAGTTTTGAGTGCACTAGGGGAGATTCAGCGGTGATAAGACCTAAGAGGGAAGACAATTAGGGGGCAGAAAGCCACAAGGGCTAAAACCATGTAGGCCTGGCAGAATCGGGTTGTGCTTATATTATTAGTTGATTGACTGATTGATTTAGAGTCAGAGTCTCACTCTGCTGTCCAGGTTGGAGTGTATGGCACGCTCCCGGCCACCGCAGCCTCAACCTCCTTGGGCTCAGGTGATCCTTCTGCCTCAGTCTTCCAAGTAGCAGGAACCACAGGCGCACACCACCCCACCCAGCTAATTTTTTGATTCATTGTAGAGACGAGGTCTCTCCAAGTTTCCCAGGCTGGTCTTGAATCCCTGGGCTCAGGCAATCCTCTTACCTCTGCCTCCCAAAGTGCTGGGATTACAGGCGTGAGCCACCGTGCCAGGCCAAGGTTGTGCTTATTTTGCACAAGTGACCCAAGCCTTCTCTGCTGGCACCCTGGCACATAACATATGTGGTATTTCCTTGTTCCTTGTTCAGATGAGAAAGGGGAGGACAGTGGCTGTTTGAAAAGCAGATGTGGCCGGGCTCGGTGGTTCATCCTGTAATCCCACGCCTTTGGGAGGCTGAGGTGAATGGATTGCCTGAGCCTGCGGGTTCGAGACTCGCCTGGGCAACTTGGTGAGACCTCATCTCTACAATAAATCAAAAATGAGCCGGGTGTGGTAGTGCGCGCCTGTAGTTCCAGCTACTTGGAAGGCTGAGGCAGAAGGATTGCCAGAGCCCAGTAGGTTGAGGCTGCGGTGGCCGGGAGCGGCCACTGCACTCCAGTCTGGGCGACAGAGTGAGACTCCAACTCAAAAAAAAAAAAAGAAAAGCAGATGTGAGCAAGTGCCCAGTGACTCCCCACACTGGCATCCTTACTTTGGCCACTTCAGGTCCGAACAACCACTGTCTTCTCTTTGCTGGTGTCTTGAGTGCCAGTGTGTTTTTTTGTTTTGTTTTTTTTTTGAGTTGGAGTCTCCCTCTGTGGCCCAGACTTGAGTGCAGTGGCCGCTCCCGGCCACCGCAGCCTCCACCTGCTGGGCTCCGGCGATCCTTCCGCCTCAGCCTTCCAAGCAGCTGGAACTACAGGCGCACGCTACCACGCCCGGCTGACTTTTTGATTTATTGTAGAGATGAGGTCTCCCCGCCCAGGTGGATCTCGAACCCGCGGGCTCAGGCCAGTGTGTTTTAATGATACAATGACTGCATTCTGAGGGGAAGCATTACAATTTGGGCTTTCTTATTTTTATTTTTTGGTGTTTCCATCAGCGTCCATTTAGGTTCTAGTATTTAAGTGTTTCTTATTTAAACCTGATGTAGTGGTCTCTTACCAACTATTCTGACCGGAAGAACTCCAAGGGACTCACTCCTGTTTGCTTTTCTTCACCTTCACTGCCATCAGCATATCTTTTTTTTTTTTTTTTTTTTTTTGAGTCGGAGTCTCACTCTTGTTTCCCAGGCTGGAGTGCAGTGGCCGCTCCCAGCCACCGTAGCCTCGACCTGTTGGGCTCAGGTGATTTCTTCTGCCTCGGCCTTCCAAGTTGCTGGAACTACAGGCACATGCCACCTCGCCTGGTTAATTTTTTGATTTATTGTAGAGACGAGGTCTCAGCAATTTTCTTGGGCTGGTCTTGAACCCCTGGGCTCAGGCAATCCTCTTGCCTTGGCCTCCCAAAGTGCTGGGATTGCCTGTTGAACTATTGTACCCGGCCCTTCTTTTCTTTTCTTTTTTTTGAGTTGGAGTCTCACTCTGTCTCCCAGACTTGAGTGCAGTGGCTAATTTGTATATATATATATATTTTTTTGTTTTGTTTGTTTGTTTTGTAGAAGTCTTGCTGTGTTGCTGAGGCTGGTCTTGAAATTCTGGGCTTGAGCAATTCTCCCACCCCTGACTCTCTATAATTAAACAATAAGCCAGGCATGGTGACTCACGCCCGTAATCCCAGGCCTTTGGGAGGCTGAGGCGAGAGGATTGCTTGAGCCCATGAGTTTGAGACCAGCCTGGGCAATATGGAGAGACCTCATCTCTATGATAAATCAAAAAAATTATCTGGGCATGGTGGCACACACCTGTAGTTCCAGCTAGTTGGAGGGCTGAAGTGGAAGGCTTGCCTGAGCCCAGCAGGTAGAGGCTGCCGTGGCCATAAATGTGCCACTGTACTCCAGCCTGGGCAACAGAGTGAGACTCTGACTCAAAAAACAAAACAAAACAAAACAAAAGTAACAAAAAATTTCCTTAAAACTGCCAAGGAAAAGTAATACCTTAATTATAGAGCAAAAGCAGCTGGGCTCGGTGGCTCAGTCTGTAATCCTGCGCCTTTTGGGAGGCTGAGGTGAGTGGATTGCCTGAGCCCACGAGTTCAAGACCCGCCTGGGCAACTTGGTGAGACCTCATCTCTACAATAAATCAAAAATGAGCTGGGTGTGGTAGCGCGCGCCTGTAGTTCCAGCTACTTGGAAGGCTGAGGTGGAAGGATTGCCAGAGCCCAGCAGGTCGAGGCTGCGGTGGCCGGGAGCGGCCATTGCACTCCAGTCTGGGTGACAGAGTAAGACTCCAACTCAAAAAAAAAAAAAAATTATAGAGCAAAAGCAACTGAATGACAGTAGATTTGTCATGAGAAACCATACAGGCTAGAAAAAAGTGTGCTCTCTAACCAAAATGTAATCAAACTGCAAAACAATATCTGAAAAGTAACAGGAAAATCTCCCAACACTTAGAAGCTACACAGTACACTTTTAAATAATCCATGACTCAAAAAGAAAAAAACTAAAGGAAATTTACAAAATAATCAATACAACTGAACGAAAATAAAATACATCAAAATTTGTTGGACCCATCTAAAGCAATATAAAAACGGAAATTTATAGCGTTAAATGCATATATTAGAATAAAGAAGAAGGCTGAGCTCGGTGGCTCAGTCTGTAATCCCAGCACTTTGGGAGGTCGAGGTGAGTGGATTGCCTGAGCCCACGTGTTCGAGACTAGCCCGGGAAACTTGGCGAGACCTCGTCTCTACAATAAATAAAAAACTAGCAAGGCATGGTTGCACATGCCTATAGTTCCAGCTACTTGGAAGGCTGAAGTGAAAGGATCACCGGAGCCCAGCAGGTCGAGGTTGTGGTGGCTGGGAGCGTGCTACTGCCCTCCAGCATGGGTGACAGAGTGAGACTCTGACTCAAAAAAAAAGGAAAGAAAGAAAGAAAGAAAAAGAAAAGAAAAGGAGAAGGAGAAGGAGAATGAGAACAAGAAGAAGAAGTAGGGGGGTGAGGAGGAAAAAGAAGAACAGCAACAAGAAAAGTGAGAATACAGCAAGGTGATAGAAAAAGTGACATCCTTGAGTTGGTGAGAGAAAATAGGATTCGGAGGACAAGTGGAGGGGTTGGTTCCCTGATACAATCAGGGACACTTCTTCCACTGACACGGGAGGAAAGATAGACGGGCAAATATTCTAGACAGCTCTGAAGGATTGGAATTGAGTAGATGAGGGGATTCCTCTACACTGAGCAGAGCTGTTCAATGGAAGTTTCTGAGATGATGGAAGAGTTCTGCATCTACACTGTCCAATACGGTAGCCACTGCACACATATGTACATGTGGCAATGTAGCACTTGCAGTGTGGCTAGTGCAACTCAGGAGCTGAATTTTGAATTTTATTTATTTATTTGTTTATTTTGAGTTGGAGTCTCAATCTTATCGCCCAGACTAGAGTGCAGTGGCATGCTTCTGACCACTGCAGACTTGACCTGCTGGGCTCAGGCGAACTTTCTGCCTGAACCTTCCAAGTACCTGGAACTACAGGTGTGCACTACTAAGCCCGGCTATTTTTTTCTTATTTATTGTAGAGATGAGGTCTCACCATGTTGCCCAGGCTGGTCTCGAACTCCCGGGCTCAGGCAATCCTCTTACCTTGGCCTCCCAAAATGCTGGGATTACAGGCTGAGCCACCGCGCCCAGCCTGAATTTTTATTAATTTTTATTTGAGTTGGAGTCTCACTTTGTTGCTCAGGCTGTAATGCAGTGGCATGCTCACAGCCACCACAGCCTTGACCTGCTGCGTCAGGCGATCCTTCCACCTCAGCCTTCCAAGTAGCTGGAACTACAGATGCACACCACCACGCCTGGCTAGTTTTTTTTATTTATTGTAGCGATGAGTTCTCACCAAGTTGCCCAATCTGGTCTCGAATCCCCGGGCTCAGGCAATCCCCTTGCTTCGGCCTCCCAAAGTGCTGGGATGACAGGGTGCGCCATCATGCCCGGTCTGAATTTTTAATTTTAAATTAACTTAAACTTAAATAGCCACGTGTGGTTAGTGGCTGCCATATTAGACAGGGTAGCTTTGGATGAATGATGAGGTGGATTCATGGGTTGACAGTAAAGCTGCAAGGTGAGGATGAGGAGAGAAGTTGGAAGTTTCAGAAGAGATGGAAAGATATAAAAGAGTCCTCTTGGCTGGATGCGGTAGCTCAAGCCTGTGATCCCAGCACTGTGGGAGACTGAGGTGGGAGGATCACTTAAGCCCAGGAATTTGAGATCAGCTTGGGCAACATAGTGAGATTTTGTCTCTATGAAAAATTTTTTAAAACATTAACCAGATGTGGTGGCATGTGCATGTAGTCCCAGATACTCAGAAGGCTGACAGGAGGAGTTGGAGACTGAAGGTAACTATGATTGTGCCACTGCACTCCAGCCTGGGCGACAGAGTGAGACTCCGACACAGACACACACACACACACACACACACACACACACACACACATAATCCTCTTGATTTGTGATCATGACTGGATGACTGGTTGGCACAGTTGCGTCCAGCAAATTCAGCTGCAGGAAAATCATGTCATAAAAATATTGTAGACTAGACAACGTAGAGAGATCTTGTTTTTACAAAAAATGAAAAAGAAGCTGAACATGTTGGCATGTGCCTGTACTTCCAGCTATTCGGAAGGCTGAGATGGGAGAACAGCTTGAGTCCAAGAAGTTGAGGCTGCAGTGAGCAACGATGGACCACTGCACTCCAGTCTGGGCAATAAGTGAGACTCCAACTTAAAAAACAAGAAAGTGGGCCAGGCTCGGTGGCTCAGCCTGTAATCCCAGCGCTTTGGGAGGCCAAGGTGAGTGGATAGCCTGAGCCCGCGGGTTCGAGACCCGCCTGGGCAACTTGGCGAGACCTCATCTCTACAATAAATCAAAAAATTAGCCAGGCGTGGTAGTGCATGCCCGTAGTTCCAGCTACTTGGAAGGCTGAGGCGGAAAGATCGCTGGAGCCCAGCAGGTCGAGGCTGCAATGACTGGGAGTGGCCACTGCACTCCAGTCTAGGCGACAGAGTGAGACTCCAACTCAGAATAAATAAGTAAATAAATAAAAATAAAAATAAAAAAACAAGAAAGTGGGCGGACTCAGTGGCTCAACCTGTCATCCCAGCACTTTGGGAGACTGAGGTGAGTAAATTGCCTGAGCATGTGGGTTCGAGACCCACCCGGGCAACTTGGTGAGACCTCGTCTCTACAATAAATAAAAAATGAGCCAGCCGGGCTCGGTGGCTCAGCCTGTAATCCCGTGCCTTTGGGAGGCTGAGGTGAGGGGATTGCCTGAGCCCGCGGGTTCGAGACCCGCCTGGGCATGCGAGACCTCATCTCTACAATAAATCAAAAAATCAGCCGGGCGTGGTAGCGCGCGCCTATAATTCCGGCTACTTGGAAGGCTGAGGCGGAAGGATCGCCGGAGCCCAACAGGTCGAAGCTGCGGTGGCCGGAGCGGCCACTGCACTCCAGTCTGGGCAACAGAGTGAGACTCCAACTCAAAAAAAAAAAAAAAAAAGAGCCAGGCGAGGTGGTGCGCGCTTGTGGTTCCAGTTACTTGGAAGGTTGAGGTGGAAGGATTGCCGGAGCCCAGCAGGTCAGTGCTGGGGTGGCTGTGAGCGTGCTACTGCACTCCAGCCTGGGCATGCAGTGAGATTCCAACTCAAAAAAACAAAACAAACAAACAAACAAAAAACCCAAGAAAACATTGCTGGGCATGGTGGCTCATGCCTATAATCCCAGCACTTTGGAAGGCTGAGGTAAGAGGAATGCCTGAACCCACGGGTTCAAGACAAGCCTAGGAAACTTGGTGAGACCAATCTACAATAAATCAAAAAGTTAGCTGGGTGTGGTGGCATGTGCCTGTAGTTCCAGCTACTTGCAAGACTGAGGCAGAAGGATCACCCAACAGGTTGAGTGAGCCACTGCTCTCGGCATCAACTGCTTCTTTATAGTTCTGAAACACATAGAAGCATCCAATGTACTCTCTTAATTCTTTGATAACTGGGACTCTGGCTCTTCCATTCTGTGACATGGTCTTGTGAGGCCATGTGGCTGTGAGGCCTAGTCATGTACCCACCTGTCCCAGTATGGATCACCTCCATACTTTTTGCCTCCACAAAGAAGAACACAGCTGTGTGTATCTTCCATTTTTTCTTCCCGTGTCTGAAACTAATAATGTGAGCAACTTAAAAAATCTATGATAAATACCTTATTAGTCCTTGAAAAAAAAAAGAAAAAGAAAACATGTATTAAGGGCCTACTATGTGACAAGGGCTATATTATAAATCACTTATTTATTCAACTAATAGTATATGTGGCTGGGCATGGTGGCTCAAGCCTGTAATCCCAGCACTTTGGGAGGTCGAGGCGAGAAGATTGCTTGAGCCCAGGAGTTGGAGACCAGCCTGGGCAACTTGGTGAGCCCTCGTCTCTGCAGTAAATCGAGAAAAATCAGCTGCATGTGGTGGCGTGTGCCTGTAGTTCCAGCTACTTGGAAGACTCAGGTGGAAGGATTGCCTGAGCCCAGCAGGTCGAGGCTGCAGTGGCTGGGAGTGGCCACTGCACTCCAGTCTGGGCGACAGAGTGAGACTCCAACTCAAAAAAAAAAAAAAAAAAAGATTAAGTGATGAATTCATGGTCATCGTCAGAAGCAAGATTTCAACTCACATTCAAATAGCACCATACTTCGCTGGGAGCGGCACTTTGTGAGGCTGAGGTGAGAGGATTGCCTGAGCCCGTGGGTTAGAGACTGGCTGGACAACTTGGCAAGACCTCGTCTCTGCAATAAATTAAAAAATTAGCCGGGGGTGGTGGCATGTGCCTGTAGTTCTAGCTACTTGGAAGGCTGAGATGGAAGGATCGCCTGTGTCCAGCTGGTCGAGGCTGTAGTGGCCGTGAGTGTGCCACTGCACTCCAGCTTGGGTGACAGAGTGAGAAACATAGCACAAAAACATCTCCTATTTAAAACAACAACAACAACAACAACAAACTACCAGAAAAATATATTTAAAATTTTATGTCACGCTTAGAAAATAAGATATAATTAACTTCATCACCAAACTCTTTTTTTTCTGGTATGCTGAAAAATCTTAGCAGGAAAAATATCAACTTTGACTCAATCAATCTGTAAAAGACATAAAAGTGTAGTCTTGGAAAATGATCACTGGGATGGAGCCAGGCACAAAGTCTGTGAAAACCACTCTGGCTTTGTGAACATGGACTTGTCACTTAATGTTTGTGAGCTTCAAATTTTGCATCTTTAAGATGAAGGTAAATAATACCTATTTCACAAGCTTAGCTTATAAAGGACATGGGAATGCAGTAGACACACATCAAATGACAGATGACTTTGAGGCAAGGTGCGGTAGTTCACGCTTGTAATCCCAGCATTTGGGGAGGCTGAGGTGTGAGGATTGCTTGAGCCCAGGAGTTCAAGACTAGCCTAGGCAACATAGCAAGACCTTGTCTCCACAAAAAATATAAAAATTAGGTTGGGCTCGATGGCTCAGCTGGTAATCCCAGCACTTTGGGAAGCCAAGACAAGTGGATTACCTGAGCCCGCGGGTTTGAGACCAGCCCGGGCAACTTGGCAAGACCCTGTCTCTACAACGAATCAAAACTTAGCCGGTGTGGTAACGTGCACCTGAATTTTTGGCTACTTGGAGGGCTGGGGCAGAAGGATCACAGGAGCCCAGTAGGTTGAGGCTGCAGTGGCCATGAGTGTGCCACTGCACTCCAGTCTGGGTGACAGAGTAAGACTCCAACTCAAAAAAAAAAATTAGCTAGGTGTTGTGCATGCCTGTAGTTCCAGCTACTTAGGAAGCTGAGAAAAAAGGGTCACCTGAGCCCAGGAGGTTGAGGCTATAGTGATTGCGCCATTCCACTCTAGCCTGGACAGTACAATGAGACCCCAACAAACACACACACACACACACACACACACACACACACTCACAAATTGAAAATGTCAGATAACTTTGAATCAAGAAATTTCATATTCTTGTCTTCCCTAGAATTTTTGTTTTGTTTTGTTTTTTGAGTTGAAGTCTCACTCTATAGTCCAAACTGGAGTGCAGTACGCACAGCCACCGCAGCCTTGACCTGCTGGGCTCAGGCAATCCTTCCTCCTCAGCCTTCCAAGAAGCTGGAACTACAGGTGCACACCACCATGCCCAGCTAATGTTTTGATTTATCAGTCTGTAATCCCATGCTTTAGGAGGCCGAGGTGAGTGGATTGCTTGAGCCCGCGGGTTCGAGACCCGCCTGGGCAACTTGGTGAGACCGCATCTCTACAATAAATCAAAATGAGCCGGGCGTGGTAGCGCGTGCCTGTAGTTCCAGCTACTGGAAAGGCTGAGGCGGAAGGATCGCCGGAGCCCAGCAGGTTGAGGCTACGGTGGCCGGGAGAGGCCACTACACTCTAGTCTGGGTGACAGAGCGAGACTCCAACTCAAAAATTAAAAAGTAAATAAAAAAATAAAATAAAATAAACTATATTTTCTGGCTAGGCTCGGTGGCTCAGCCTGTAATCCCAGCACTTTGGGAGGCTGAGGTGAGTGGACTGCCTGAGCTCACGGGTTCAAGACCCTCCTGGGCAACTTGACGAGACCTCATCTCTACAATAAATCAAAAATTAGCCGGGCGTGGTAGCGCGCACCTGTAATTCCGGATACTCGAAAGGCTGAGGCTGAAGGATCGCCTGAGCCCAGCAGGTCGAGGCTGCGGTGGCCGAGAGCGGCCACTGCACTCCAGTGTGGGCAACGGAGTGAGACTCCAACTCAAAAAAAAAAAGAGAGACCTCATCTCTACAATAAATCAAAAAATTAGTCAAGTGTGGTAGCGTGCGCCTGTAGTTCTGGCTTCTTAGAAGGCTAAGGTGGGAGGATCGCAGGAGCCCAGCAGGTCGAGGTTGTGGTGGCCGGGAGTGGCCACTGCACTCCAGTCTGTGCGACACAGTGAGACTCCAACTCAAAAAAAAAAAAACCAATAAAATAAAATAAAAATCAAGGGTTTAGTGGTTCGTGCCCGTAATCCCAGTCCCTGGGGAGGCTGATACAGGAAGATCACTTGAGCCCAGGAGTTTAAGACCAGCCTGAGTTGGGCTCAGTGGCTCAGCCTGTAATCCCAGCACTTTGGGAGGCTGAGGTGAGTGGATTGCCTGAGCCCGCGGGTTCGAGACCCGCCTGGGCAACTTGGCGAGAGCTCATCACCACAATAAATCAAAAATTAGCCAGGCGTGGTAGCGCGCGCCTGTAGTCCCAGCTACTTGGAAGGCTGAGGCGGAAGGATCGCCGGAGCCCAGCAGGTCGAGG
The DNA here is from genome assembly GCA_027257055.1 of Cephalopachus bancanus. Classification (NCBI taxonomy): domain Eukaryota; kingdom Metazoa; phylum Chordata; class Mammalia; order Primates; family Tarsiidae; genus Cephalopachus; species Cephalopachus bancanus. The sequence goes on along the minus strand of JAPVLO010000160.1, from coordinate 9,964 downwards.
CCGCGGTGGCCGGGAGTGGCCACTGCACTCCAGTCTGGGCGGCAGAGTGAGACTCCAACTCAAAAAAAAAAAAAAAAAAAAAAAAGACCAGCCTGAACAATATAGTGAGAACTCTGTCTCAAAACCAAAAGACAAACAAACAAACAAAATTAAGGAAGAGAGATGAAGCAGTAGAATGGAGAGAGGGAGGAGGTACGTCCACGTGGGAGGGGAATGTAGACTTGTTATCCATGAAACTGAAGCTTGAGCTTTTAGATTGCACAGTGGATTCTGTGGGGGTGACGCTCCATGGGACTTCACATCCTGGAATGACTTTCCAAAGACTTCTGGAATTAGCAGATTAAGACCACTGTCGCCAGGCATGGTGGCTCAAACCTGTAATTCCAGCACTTTGGGAGGCTGAGGTGAGAGGATTGTCTGAGCCCAGGGGTTTGAGACCAGCTCAGGCAACTAAGTGAGACATTGTCTCTACAATAAATAAAAAAATTAGCAGTGCATGGTAGCACACGCCTGTAGTGCCAGCTACTTGGAAGGCGGAGGCGGAAAGATCGCCGGAGCCCAGCAGGTCAAGGCTGTTGTGGCCGTGAGAGTGCCGCTGCACTCCAGCCTGGGCAATGGAGTGAGACTCCAACTCAAAAAAAATAAATAGTCACTGTCATCTCGAACATAATTTCCAACTAGTGCATCCAACATGGTAATGAGAAGCCTTTCTACTAGAACCACTATAGACTACACGCTGACATCCGTAAAACTAGTTGATGCAAAGCATGGACCCGAATGGCCATGCAAAATGTAAAATAGTCCAGGGGGGCGGAGCTGTTCATTTCACTTTGAGGGACCCGAGTGTAGTGAGAATCCCCACACTATCTAATGACACTTCTGGGTATGCTGCTCCCCAAATTAGTGCTCCCCGAATAATAAAGCAGCACTAGGAAATAGTAAATGACTAATGCTAGGAAACCATTCCTCAAATTACTGCCTCCAGGAAGTGCTTGCCTTTCAAGGATGCCAAGTCATGGCAAAGACACAGGTTTGGGCAGCCTGCAGACCTTTAAGTAATTTGGAAACACAAGAGTCTCCACAAAAGCCTTAAAGGAAGCCACCAAATCTCCATACCTAGAGTCATTTGGGCCCAGGAACATTTCAGTAAACAGAAAAATCACCAAATTCACACCTTCTCCACCCTGGAACCTGGGTGATTTGTGTGCTGGAAAGTTTGCATCCATAGTAATTCCCTGTGTTGGACCTGACCTCTCCATCCCAGTTGACTATGGAAGGAAGCCAAAAAAAGAGGGGGTGTTGATGCATTTATTTGCATTTGCCATTTTTATTTGCCTTAGGAACGTTAACTACAGACCTCCTTAAGCATAAACTGTTTGTTAAAGTCTGGTGTTGGCTTTTGTGGATGGGTCTGGCCAAGAGTTATTTTAGCCCAAATGGGAAGATGGGGGTGGGGCCGGGTGGGGTAAGACATCTGCAGAGCCAACAACCGTTACCAAGGCCTACCCTGGCTCTGCCCCTGCCTGCCAAACGGTAAACAAAGCCCCTGGGAGACTCAGGCGAGCTGAACACCTTGGTCAAACACTAAGCAAACCACCACCAGGTGTGCTTGCAGAACTGACTCTCCATCAGCGTCCTGTCATGCAGAAAATGTTTATCCAATTTGTCAAGATAATCTTTCCTCAAATAAGCCTTGGGCCTATTCCTTGGAACGGCCTGAGTTTAGGCGGTATAATGTAACTCTATTTTTTTCACCCATTTTCCTTTAATCGCTGTGTCAACTTTTCCCTGGCTTTAAGCAAACTGAAAGTAATTATATCATTCTTAAGTGAGTAATCTTCTGACTGGGTTAGCTGATTCGTGAGTTACTCTAAAATTCTTCTAAATTGTTCAGTCCTTTTCCAAACACATTTTCTTAGATGTTTCACAAAGTTTGGCTCATCGATGACCCATGGATGTGTTTATTCTATCACATTTCGTGGCTATGCCATGACTATATTAGAGCATTTGAAAAGAAATTGAGTGTAAAAAAATACAGAAGAGGGAAAGAAGGTAACTTCATCTACTAATTAGGTATTTCTTGGAAATATTACAGTCATTGTAAATAACTTGCAGCTTCAAGCATGAAGAACGTTTGATTAGTGCTTTGAATCATGGTATAATATTAAAGACTGGGTTTGACAGACTTAAAAGCATTCACTTCTTTTCTTTCATTATATGGTTTCCTTGCTATTTGACACCGTATGTGATATTGTTTTGTTTAAAAAACAGAAACACTAAAGGTTATCACATTTTTCTTAGTTCTACTCATTGACATACTCCCAGAGAACTCATGATGTATTTAAAAATAGAAAGCTCAGCCATCTGGCTATTTGATGGCTTCTATTTTTGTTTTTCTTTGCATTCACAAAGTCTGTTGAGTCTGAAATTCTCTATGTTCTGCCCTATATGTAATTGTGTATACACACACACACACTTTCTCATTTAAATTTAGCCATTATCAATCTGGGTTTGTTTTACCGACCACAGTGACACTTTGGTAGGAACGCTAGCCTGGCTTAATTTATGCATTCATCAAGTCTGTATTAAATCCTGACCCTGAAGATTGTTACCCAAAGTCTAGGAGATGCCAAACCAAAGTCATTTCTTATTAATTTGTACCACCCGTGTTTGCTCAGGATTTTTCATGATAGAAATGGGCTCTTCAGCCAGGCACGGTGGGTCACGCCTATAAAACATAGCACTTGGGGAGGTGGGAGGATTGCCTGAGGCCAGGAGTTCGAGACCAGCCTGGGCAACTTGGCGAGACCTCATCACTACAAGAAATCAAGAAAAATTAGCCAGGCATAATGGTGCATTCCTGTAGTTCTAGCTACTTGGAAGGCTGAGGCAGAAAGATTGCCTGAGCCCAGCAGGTTGAGGCTATGGTGGCCGTGAGTGTGACAGTGCACTCCAGCCTGGGCAACAATGAGATTCTGACTCAAAAAAAAAAAAAAAGAAACAAGAAAAAGAAAAAGAAATAAAGACAGAAAAGAAAAAGAAAGGAAAAATGCTCATCTTGGCTTTGATGGAAAAGGCAAAGCCACAGAACCAGAGGGAAATTTAAAGTTCTTCTCTATCCCCCAATTTTACCTCTAAGGAACGGGGGGGGGGGTGTGTGTCTGGAGATGGAAGAAAGGTCAGTCCAAGGTCATATGGCTAATTATAAGCAGAGTTCCTGGGGGGGGTAGAGAGGGGAAGGGAGGTGGGACTAATGGTAGTCAATATCTGTCTGGGGATGGGGAGACACCCCTTATTTTATTTATTTATTTATTTATTGAGTGGGAATATCACTATGTCGCCCAGACTGGAGTGTAGTGGCTGCTCCCCGGCCACCGCAGCCTCGACCTGCTGGGCTCCGGCGATTCTTCTGCCTCAGCCTTCCGAGTAGCCAGAATTACAGGCACGCACTACCACACCCGGCTGATTTTTTATTTATTGTGGAGGTGATGTCTCGCCAAGTTGCCGAGGCGGGTCTCGAGCCCACGGGCTCAGGCAATCCCCTTACCTCAGCCTCCCAAAGGCGCGGGATTACAGGCTGAGCCACCGAGCCCGGCTTGAGACACCCCTTATTAACAAGGGTGCCTGAACGATGCACATTTGTATACCTAACCCTTAACAGTACCCCACAATTTTATAATAAAAAATATGATTTTTTTTGAGTTGGAGTCTCACTCAGTCGCCCAGACTGAAGTGCAGTGGCCGCTCCTGGCCACCGCAGCCTCGACCTGTAGTCCTGTGCTTTGGGAGGCTGAGGTGAGTGGATTGCCTGATCCCATGGGTTCGAGACCCGCCTGGGCAACTTGACGAGACCTTATCTTTACAATAAGTCAAAAAATTAGCTGGGTGTGGTAGCGTGCACCTGTGGTTGCAGCTACTTGGAAGGCTAAGGTGGAAGGACTGCCTTAGTCCAGCAGGTCGAGGCTGAGGTGGCCGGGAGCGGCCACTGCACTCCAGCCTAGGTGACAGAGTGAGACTCCGATTCAAAAAACAAACCACGGCCAGGCTTGGTGGCTCAGGCTGTAATCCCGCGCCTTTGGGAGGCTGAGGTGAGTGGATTGCCTGAGCCTGCGGGTTCGAAACCCCCCTGGGCAGTGAGACCTCATCTCTACTATAAATAAAAAAAAAATCAGCCGGGCGTGGTAGCGCATGCCTGTCATTCCAGCTACTCGGAAGGCTGAGGCGGAAGGATCGCAGGAGCCCAGAAGGTCGAGGCTGCGGTGGACGGGAGCGGCCACTGCACTCCAGTCTGGGCGACAGAGTGAGATTCCAACTCAAAAAAATAATAATAATAATAACAAACCACATAGCATTACAACACCAAGAGTAAACCCTAATATAAACTATGGTTTCTGGGTGACAATGATGTGTCAACATAGGTTTGTCAGTTATAACAAACGTGGTGATACAGATGTTAATGGTGATGTAGGTTGCACGTGAGTGGTGATAGGATAAACCAGAAGTCTCTGCACTTTTCACTCAGTTTTGCTATGAACCTAAAACCACTCTAAAAAATAAAGTTTATTGGGCCGAGCACAGTGGCTCAAGCCTGTAATCCCAGCGCTTTGGGAGGCCGAGGAGAAAAGATTGCCTGAGCCCACGGGTTTGAGATCAGACTGAGGAACTTGGCAAGACCTCGTCTCTACAATAAATCAAAAACTAGCCGAACGTGGTGGTGCATGCCTGTACTTCTAGCTACTTGGAAGGCTGAGGCAGAAGAATCACCTGAACCCAGCAGGTTGAGGCTACGGTGGCCATGAGCATGCCACTGCACTCCAGCCTGGGCGATACAGTGAGACTCCAACTCAAAAAAAAAATGTGTATACACACTATATATCTACTACTACATATAGTAAATTCCTGTTCTCGTCCATCAATGCTGATTTAGCTGTTCTGAAGTGAGGCCTTGGAACCTGCATGTTCAGCAAGGATGCTAGCGATTCTGATGAGGAGTGGAAACAGTGTTTTCCGAAGGCCTGGTCTCCACTCTACCCTCGAGTCAACCAAAGGCATAGCTCATATATAAAGGAAACACACTATTTATTCAGTCTGCAGAAGGTGCTTGTTCTGAATATGCATTTGCTACCCCACCACCTCCCGAAGTGACCTACTGCTTGGGAAGCTTTACTTTGCAATTAAGGAAATTAAACCCAGAGGTCAAACTGTCCTGAAAAAAGGCAGCAGCCAGGCAGGGCCACAGTGTGGTTATTTCCCTCTTCCTGCTGGAGGTGAGGACTCGGGGGAGCTTTTCCATCAACCAGGTTGTTCAGTCTGCCTTGGCTGGCTGCACCTGCCTCCTGGCCTTTGCTTTCCTGTCCTGTGATAAGAGAACAAAGCCTGCAACTGAGGAACTGGTTGCTGGAGTTGGTAGGAGCAAAGCAATTCTCAGAGTTCAGCCTTAATCAAGGGCTGAGAGTCCTCAGCCAGCTGCATGCAATGTCAAGCCAAGTAGGAAATTGTACATCAGCTGGAGAATTCCAGGGCCTTGTTGATTTCTTTTCTTTTTATCTTTTTTTTTTGAGTTGAAGTCTCACTCCATCACTCAGGCTGGAGTGCAGTGGCATGCTAACAGTCACTCCAGCGTCGACCTGCTGGGCTCCGGTGATGCTTCTGCCTCGGCCTTCCAAGTAGCCGAAACTACAGGCATGCTTTACCATGCCCTGCTAATTTTTGATTTATTGTAGAGACGAGGTCTTGCCAAGCTGTCCGGGCTAGTCACAAACCCATGGGCTCAGGCAATCCCCTCACCTTGGCCTCCCAAAGTGCTGGGGTGACAGGGCGAGCCACCGAGCCCAGCCTTTATTTGCATTAAAAAATTTTTTTTTTCTTGCTGGGCTCAGTGGCTCATGCCTGTCATCCCAGCACTCTGGGAGGTGGAGGCGAGAGGATTACCTGAGTCAATATTTTCAAGACCAGCCTGGGAAACTTGGCGAGACCTCATCTCTACAATAAATCAAAAAATTAGCCTGGCATGGTGGTGCATACCTGTAGTTCTAGCTACTTGGAAGGTTGAGGTGGAAGGATCGCCTGAGCCCAGCAGGTTGAGGCTACGGTGGCCATGAGTGCATCACTGCACTGCAGACTGGGTAACAGAGTAAGAATCCTACTAAAAAAAAAACATTTTTTTTTCTTTTAAAATTCTGTTTTGTTTCTCTATGTTGCCCAGGCTGGAGTACAATAGCTATTCACAGGTGCTATCATAGCACACTGCAGCCTTGAACTCCTGGCCTCAAATGAGCCTTCCTTCTCAGCCGTCTGAGTAGCTGGGACTACTGGCCTGTGGTGTCTGCATTTTTGAGTCATCTCTTGGGATATTGTGCTTACTCTGTGCAGGACACTTTTCTAGGCAGTGACAATAGATCAAGAAGCAAAATTTCTGACCTCATGGAGTTTCTATTCTATCTATGACAGTTATATATTGCCTATTATGTGCCTGATACTTTTTTTTTTTTTTTTTTTAGTTAGAGTCTCACTCTGCCACCCAGGCTGGAGTGCAGTGGCACGCTCATGGCCACCACAGCCTCAACCTGCTGGGCTCAGGCGACCCTTCTACCAAAGCCTTCCAAGTAGCTGGAACTACAGGCACGCACCACTATGCCTGGTTAATTTTAAAAAAATTTTTACTGTAGAGACGAGGTCTCGCCAAGTGCCCAGGCTGGTCTCGAACCCATGGGCTCAGGCAATCCTCTTGCCTCCTCCTCCCAAAGTGATGGGATTTACAGATGTGAGCTACCGAGCCCAGCAGTGCCTGACACTTTTTAAGCATTTTACCTTTATAATTTCATTTAACCCTCACAATACTACCAGAAAGTTATAGAAATTCAGAGGAGAGAAGGCTTTAAGCTGAGAGATACTGGATAGGCTTCCCAGAGGAAGAGTCACTCAAGCTAGACTTTGCAAGATGAGTGAGCTCTATATAGGTAGAAGATGTGTTTGTGTGCAAATGGGAGTGTGTGTGGTGGGGTAGGGAGAGGGGAATGGGCAAAATGTGTAGATGGGTAAGTCTGGGCTGCTCTGGGGGTATTTTCCATCTCAGTTGGAGTGACTGGGGAAAGTTAGGGAGAACGTCTTAATAAAAATAACTCTTTTTTTTTTGAGTCAGAGTCTCACTCTGTGGCCCAGGCTGGAGTGCAGTAACACGCTCCCAGCCACGGCAGCCTCCACCTGCTGGGCTCAGGTAATCCTTCCGCCTCAGCCTTCCAAGTAGCTGGAACTACAGATGCATGCCACCAGGCCCGGCTAGGTTTTTTTGTGATTTATTGTAGAGATGAGGTCTTATTGAGTTGCCCAGGCTGGTCTCGAACCCATGGGCTCAGGCACAGCCTGTAATCCCAGTACTTTGGGAGGCCAAGGCGAGAGGATTGCCTGAACCTGGGGGGTTCGAGACCAGCCTGGGCAACATGGTGAGACCTTGTCTCTACAATAAATCACACACAAAAAAACTAGCAGGGCTGGTGGCCAGCGTCTGTAGGTTCAGCTACTTGAAAGACTGAGGCGGAAGGATTGCCTGAGCCCACCAGGTAGAGGCTGTGGTGGCTGTGAGCCTGCCACCGTACTCCAGTCTGAGCCACAGAATGAGACTCTGACATAAAATAAATGAAGAAAATAAAAAAATAAAAATAAACCTTCTCCAGCCTGGAGATCAAAGAGAGGCAAGCTGTCACCTGGCTCCTGGGCAGGGAGGCGGAGGCGGGAGGAAGTTACTTCCTCCTCCCCCGCATAGACCGGTGCCACCTCTTGGCGGCCCACCTGGCAGAGGACCTGAACATCTGGGTGGGGATATGTGAAGGCAGCGGTGGGGCTTGCCGTGCGCCCCAGGAGCTGGATGACATCACAGCCACCCCGGAGCACGTCTCTGCTTGGAAGGTTCTCAAGGCTGCCGAAACCGAGGACTCCCAGAACCACCCTTGTGATGTTCAGCTGTCAATGCTGCCTAATTATTCACGAGCACTTCCGCGTGGTAAGGCTATGACCTTGTTTCCTTACCATGGCAATAAAAACATGACTGTGATCATGAATACAGGAGAAAGACAAATGCCAGCTCACTTGATGCATCCAGGCCTTGTAGTTCCAGGGAGGTTTAAGGAGTGTTGTGCCTGCATTCTCACTCCCCATTGTCCAAGAGTAAGACTGGGTGGGAATTACTCAGATTTCCCCCAAGACCCGGACCATCATAACCTCCTACTTCCTCTGCAGAGGGGGGCCCACCATCCCACCCTGGGCCTTCCTGCCCCCGACCTTCATGGGGGATTTCTTCTGATTCAGAGAATTTTATAGCTGAAATAGACTTTAGAGGTCATTTACTCCAGTTCTGACCTTAAGAAATGGAGATTCCTAAAAGTTGAGTGGTTTGTCCAAAGTCACATGGATAGGGCAGAGCACAACCAGGATCTAGACCTCCTTCCTCCCTGCCCAGTGTTATCAAGTGGCAGGCCCCCCAAAAGTCTCTTATGGTCTCTTACTGTTCATCTTGTTTTCTGGAACTTGCTCTTAGACGGGTGCTCATGGGCAGCAGACCCCAGAGGATGCTGCTGCCCCTCTAGGACGGATTCGAGAAGTGATGGAGCATGAACACACGGGCTGAATCTCCAAAAGCCTTAAAGCAGGGGTCCCCAGTCCCCGACCGCATACGGTACTGGTCGGTGGCCTGTGGGGAACTGGGCGGCACCGCAGCAAGGGAACCGAGGGTGAGCGGAGCTCCGCCCCCTGTCAGATAAACTTTGGCATTAGAGTCTCATGGGAGCAGAACCCTCTTGTGAACTGCGCATGCGAGGAATCTAGGTTTGGCTCTCCTTACGAGCATGCCTGATGATCCCCCTCAACCCTGTCCGTCCAGAAATTGTCTTTCACGAAACCGGACCCTGGTCCCCGAAAGGCCAGGGATGTCTTAAATGTCTTAAAGGAAATGGAAAGATCTGGTGTTTTACAAGACCTGCAACAGGTGTCTTGTTTGTGTATTCTCAGGACCTTTCCAGAGAATACCATAATGCATCCTGAAAGAGAAGAGAAAATCATAAAATTTTAAGCAGATTAGATAGTTGAGATTAGCTTCTTGTGATCTTGCAATGTTTTCACTTATTTCCAAATCGTATAACGCAGAGCAAGTTGAGCAATCAGGTGAAAATCACATGCAAACAGTCTAAGTACTGATAAGAATCCTAAAGGTAAACAATGAATTCCTACTAATGGCTAAGTCACTAAGGTAAGATCCAGTCTAAATACACACCCTTGCTTAAATAGGGTTTCATTAGCTCAGGTTACAGTGGCTCAGGGAAATTTTTCCTTTATGCCTGTCATGTGAAATTAATTATATATCATCCATCAATCATTCCTGCCACAGAATTTCTAGGTGAATTTTTTTTTTTTTTTTTCCGAGTCGAAGTCTCACTCTGTCACCCAGACTGGAGTGCAGTGGCCGCTCCCGGCCACCCCAACCTCGACCTGGTGGGCTCCGGCGATCCTTCCGCCTCAGCCTTCCAAGTAGTTGGAACTACAGGCATACGCTACAATGCCCGGCTAATTTTTGATTTATTGTAGAGATGAGGTCTCGCCAAGTTACCCAGGCTGGTCTCGAACCCGCGGGCTCAGGCAATCTACTCACCTCAGTCTCCCAAAGGCATGGGATTACAGGCTGAGCCACCGAGTCCGGCTTTTTTTGTTCTTTTTTTTTCTTTTCTTCTTTTTTTTTTTTGAGTTGGAGTCCCACTCTGTCTCCCAGACTAGAGTGCAGTGACGGCTCCCGGCCACCGCAGCCTCGACCTGCTGGGCTCCGCTGATCCTTCCGCCTCAGCCTTCCGAGTAGCCGGAATTACAGGCATGCGCTACCACGCCCGGCTGATTTTTTGATTTATTGTAGAGATGAGGTCTTGCTGCCCACGTGGGTCTTGACCCCGCGGGCTCAGGCAACCCACCCCCTCCCCAAAAC